>JANHAO010017262.1:0-14049 GCA_026873985.1 Saraca asoca
TCATCAGGTATTCCTTTAACCCACTATATTATTGAGATTAAACATGTTATAGATTAGACTAATTGTGATCATAGGTCTTTCACTATAGAGGGGCTCCTTCCTCATATTTATAAAGGGAAGGAGGTTACAATGGTAATTACATATGCCGTAAATCTATTATATCAACATTTATTGTACAAGATAGAGTTTACAGACCAAATCTTCTACTTTCGGCTGCTGCAAGCCATCTTCTGCAGGCAAGACCCCATTAGTCCATTAAGGTAAGACATGACTCCGTATTCTATTTGGCGAGCTTCGCGTCGCTACCCGTACTTTGCTGACCAAATCATATAGTTTGGGGTCGTGCACATTATCAAGATAGAGAGCTCGAACTCCCTCTGCCAGGTTCAAGCTTGAGTTGAGGGGTCACACTCGTGTCATAGATAGCGATCTGGATAGTTCTTCTGATCGGCCCTTTTGTCGCTCTTGGGCTTCTCACACGTCCGTCCAAGACGAACTGATTTTCACATATAATAAATAATAATAATAATAATAAGTTAAAGTGATATAATAAATTTTAATGTTAAATAGATCTAAATCATCTCTTTAAGTGTGGGCTTCTATGTGTAGAGACCCTAAAATTCTATTTCTTATTTATGATAGGTAAATTAGGAATAAGAAAAGTTAAGAAACATATAAAGTAGTTAGGGTCCCCAAATTGGACATAGGGTTTTTATTTTTTGATATCCCATCATTAGAAAATAAAGAGTACCTTTTCAAGAAAATTCATACATATCAATTTGAAAGGTCAAGATCCATGAGAACCATAATTACATCAGCTCTTATGGAATCAGGTACACTTCTACATCTAATATATTCTTCTCGATGATTGAATAAGAAGGATCTGAGTTTGGGTAATGGATTTTATTATTTTTTATCATGATTAAAGTTAATTGGTATTAGAGCGATCTTCATATGGAATTATTGAGAAGCAAGTTTATTGATTTGGCTTGTGATATGCTTGTTGTGATTATCTGGACAAAGAATGATTTCTTTAGTATATAACAATTGTGTGTCTTATGGCCTAGATTCATAACTTGATTCAAAAAGCATACCTTATAGATTTAGTTTAATCCAACATCAAAATCTATATATCTATATGTTATGTCCTTGTCTTGTAGTTTCTTTTCATGTGCACATATTAATATATTTTGAATGTTTATGGAGATATAATGCTTTATCGAAGTTCAAGACTTAATAATTTATTTGTTAATATATATATATTCATATTCAAATTTTGGCACCTTTTATTCTTTCTTCTTTGGATGTCTAATATGTTAAATTAATTGATTCATTTTAAATATTAAGATGGTTGTGTGTTTGGGTTTCATGCAGATAATGACCAGCCCAAAGGAAGTGTATTATTTGGCTAAAATTCAAACACACCTATAGTGATATATATGTGACAATTATTAGGTTTTCCATATAAACATTAAGTCAGTCCAAAGAAAGGTTTATTATTTGATAGGAATTTATTGTCAATATTTGATTACTACACCAAGATTACCGTTTATTAAGTTGATTTTTTTTGTCCAAAGACTAAATATCAATGTTGTTCTAGGTATCTTGTAATGCGACTTGCCATTATTTGAATTTGTTAATCATGTTGAATTCAAATTTTGATTATAAGCTTGTTGCTTTGTTTATTTGATTCTAGATTTAGTGAATGCTTTTGTTGCTACAATACTGCGAACACTAACTCCATCCCTATACTTAATGGCACAAACTTCAAAAATTGGAAAAAGAATGTCATGATCGCTCCTGGTTGGATGGATCTAGACCTCGCTCTTCAGGTTAAGCAACCCCCTTCTTTTATAGATGCATATTCCTTTGATGATGAGAAGGATTTGGAGAAATGGGATAGCTCAAATTGCATAAGTCTTATGATCATGAAACATTCAATTCCAGAAACATTTAGAGGCACAATGTCCAAAAATACTACACAAAAAATGAAAAGGCAAAGACAAGTACTCTTTTGGGAAGTCTTATTTCCATAAGGCATAAGGGCAAATGGAACATCAGGGAGTATATTATGGAAATATCTCATCATGCATCAAAATTGAAGGCATCAAAGTTAGAGCTGTTTGAGGACTTGCTAGTGCATTTGGTGCTGATCTCTCTTCCTACACCATTTAGTCAATTCAAGGTCAGTTATAATTGCCAAAAGGAGAAATGGACTCTTAATGTGCTCATTTTATATTGTGTACAAGAAGAATAGAGATTGAAGCAAGAGAAGACTAAGGGTGCTTATTTGGCTTCAACCTCAAAGGACAATAACAAGAAGAGGAGGAAGGATAAGGAAGTTATGGTTGCTCCACCACAGAAGAAGAAATATAAGAAATAGAAAAAGTAAACTGAGGAATTTTCTTGCTACTTTTATGAAACTACTTCTCACACAAAGAAACAATATACCAAGTATCATGCTTGGCATGTAAAGAACGGTACACTTCTTAATTTGGTTTGTTTTGAGGTTAATTTAACTTCAGTGCCTGGCCATACTTGGTGGATAGATTTTGATGCTACTACTCAAATAAGTGTGTCTATACATGGTTGCATGAGCTACCAAAAACCAAGTGATGGTGAAAGTTACATCTATATGGTCGATGGCAAGTTAGTCAAAGTTAAGGCAATAGGAACTATTAGGTTATTGTTAAAGGTTGGATTTTATTTAGATTTGAATGAGACCTGTGTTGCACCATCATTTAGATAGAATTTGGTTTTTGTTTCCATATTGGACAAATTTGGTTACTCTTGTTCTTTTGGAAATTAGTTTAGTCTTTTTCATGATTCAAAGCTTGTTAGTTCCGGTTCTTTAACTAGATATGATAACCTTTATTTACTTGGTACAATTGTCTCATTTAATGAAACCTTTATGTTAATTTACATGGTACTAAAAAAAATTAACCAATGGAAATTTCATATCACTCTAGCATAAGTTTTTAAGGCATATCTCTAAACAAAGAATTGAAAAACTTGTGTCAGATGGAATTCTTGATCCCCTTAATTTGTTAGACTTTAAAGTCTGTGTTGAGTGCAATAAGGGGAAGCAGACAAATATAAGGAGATTAGGTCCGAAAGATCTTTAGACGTCTTAGAATTAATACATACAGACATTTGTGGGCCATTCCCTACAACTTCATGAAATGGTCAATAATATTTTATTACATTCATAGATGATTTCTCACGTTACAGATACCTTTATCTCATTCATGAGAAGTCTTAAGCACTGGAAGTCTTAAGCACTGGATGTGTTCAAGGCTTTCAAAGCTGAAGTTGAGAATCAACTTAACAAAATGATTAAAGGCATCAGGTTTGACTGTGGTGATGAATACTATGGTAGATGTGATAGATAAGGTGAACAATGCCCAAGATCATTTGCTAAATTCCTAGAGGAGTGTTGTATTGTCCCACGATACACTATGTCAAGGAGCCCTAACATGAATGGTGTTGTTGAGAGACAAAATTAAAATTAAAGGATATGGTAAGGAGTATGATTAGTCATACCACCTTACCAAATTCACTATGGGGGGGAGGCTTTAAAGATCGTAGCTTACATATTCAACAGAGTTCCAACTAAAGTAGCAACCAAAACCCTTTATGAATTATGGACGGGTAAGACAGCTAGTATAAAGCATTTACATATTTGGGGGTTGTTTAGCTGAGGCAAGGCCTTATAGGCCAAATGAAAAGAAACTGGACTCAAGAATGGTCATTAGCTATTTTGTTGGGTACTTTAAACAGTCTTAGGGGGTACATATTTTATGATCCCACAACTAGGTCCTTTTTTGAGATGGGAAATGCCTAACTCTTTGAGGATATTGAGTTTAGGGGGAGATAAGATTAGAAACTTTATCTTTGAAGAGGAATTCATTTCTCTTTCTATGATTTTTATTGACAATGATCAGGCTTTTATTCCTAACATTGTTCAAGAAGTAACCCTAGAACCATAAGACAATACTAAAAATCTCCTTGATCAAGATTAACAGGTTATTCTTGAAGAACAAACTTAACAATCTTAAGAACAAATGCCATTAAGGAGATCCACTAGAGAGATGAGAAATGTGATTCTAGATGATTACATCATCTTTCTTTAAGAACATGAGGTAGACATTGGAATGGTGGAAGATGATCCAATCAACTTCCATCAGGCTATTGAAAGTTCTAACTCTCAAAAGTGGATTGATGCCATGAATGAGGAAATCAAGTCCATGAGAGATAATGACGTTCAGGATCTTGTCCCATTGCCTGAAGTGTAAAATCCATTGGTTGCAAATAGATATGTAAGACTAAAAGGGATTCAACAGGTGATGTGGAAAGATAAAGCTCATCTTGTCACCAAGGACTTTATTCAGAAGGAAGGCATTGATTATAAAGAGACTTTCTCTTTAATTTCTTTGGAAGACTCTTTTAGGACTATAGTGACACTTGTGGTGCATTTTGATCTTGAGCTACATTAGATTGATTTTAAGACAACATTTCTCAATGGTGACATTGATGAGATAATTTACATGATGCAGCCTGAAAACCTTGTTTTGAGAGATTCAAAGCAGATGGTTTGCAAATTAAAGATATCCATATGTAGGCTTAACAGGCTTCTCGTCAATGGTATTACAAGTTTCATCAAGTTGTTATCTCTTTTGGTTTTAAGATGAATGCAATTGATGATTGTACATATCACAAGCTTAGTAGGAGTAATGTAATATCCCAAATTAAAAAAAATTAAAAAATTAATTAATTTCAATAATAAAATGGCTTGTCAAAAAATTTGAAAAGGTGAATTTGAAAATTTTAGGAGCTCCAAAACTATAAATTCTAAGATGCAAAGTATTTAGATACAATAGAAATAAATTATGTAAATTTTAGAAATCTTAAGAAAATTGAAATTTTCATTTTGAATGCTTGTAGAATAAAATCCGTATTTTTGGGATTTAATTTCTGGAAAACTTTAGAGATGTTGAAACTCCACTATAAGTACTTGGCAAACACAAAATTATAGTCGTTATAAAAGTAATTAATTTAATTAATTTGTGACAAAATTTTAAAGTTGCTGTCGATCGGTGAGTATGTTAAATTTGGATTTGAAGTGAAGAAATTAGTAAAGTTGCTAAGGGAACAATGATAAAACTTATTAAGGAAGTAGTTAAGGAGATGAGTTGATTCACATTTTTCTCATTTCGCCTTCCAAAGCCAGTTTCCTTTTTCTTCTTCATGCCACTTTTTGTTGCATTTCATGCAACATTTTCCAAACTCAACTTGTAAAGCAAACTTCCTCTCACACACTATCTCTCTTTTCAAGTAAGTACTTCATTCCTTCATAAATATTTTTCATATTTTCTTTAGTAATTCCTCTCATCTTCTTCTGCAAATTGATGCCAAAATCTTGTTGATTCATTAAGTATAACTGGAGTTATGAAATTTTGAATCCAAAAAGTTATTGTTCATTTTCACTATTCACCTTATGAACCCATATGAATTTTTGGTATTTTTATGGTTCAAATCTTCTATTTCTAGCTTGTTTCTATGGAGTGTAATCATAATATAATGGTATTTAACTACTTGATGAAAAAAACTCTTGAAAATCCAAGAACCTAACATGCATTCTTTCTTGTTTATGAAGAGTATTGATGTAATACCTAGAGCTTTCTAAAATTAATTTTAGTAATAAAATGACTTTTCAGAAAATTTGAAAAGGTGAATTTGAACATTTTGAGAATTATAACATTATAAATTTGAGATATGCAATGTCTAAAAATAGTAGAAATAAATTATATGAATTTTAAAAATCCTTAAAAGATCAAATTTTTCGATTTGAATGCTTATAGAATGAAATTCATGTTTTTAGGGTTTAATTTCTAAACAACTTTAGAAAAGCCAAAACTAGGGCTATGGGTACCTAGCAAATGTAAAATTATAATTGTTATAAAGGTAACTAATTTAATTAATTTGTGTTAAAATTTCATAACCACTGGTCATCAGTGAGTACTTTAGATCTGGACCCAAAGTTGAGGAAAAAGGGAAGAATTTCTAAAAGAAAATTTGTTCAACTTGAAGTCAAAAGTAAATTAACTCAAAATTTTCCATTTTGCCCTTGAAGGGGTGACTACTTTTTTTCTTCTTTCAGCCTTTTTGGTTGCATTTCAAGTAACATTCTTCAACTTCCACAAGCAGCTCTCTCACACTCTACATCTATTTTTAAAAGTAAGCATTTCAATCCCTTATGTTAATTTCTCATATTTTCTTGCTAATTCCTTTCTTCTTCCTCTTCAATTCAATACCAAAATATTGTTGATTCATCAAATAAAATTTGAGTTGTGAATTTCTAAATCTAAAACTTGCTATTTATTTCACTATTCACTTCAAGAACCCATATGCATATTTTATGTTTTTAGAGCTTAAATCTTTTACTTTTAGTTTGTTTCTATGATATGGAACCATAATCTAGTAGTATATATTCATTTGAGGAGAGAAAAATGTGAAAAACCTAAGCATCTAACATGCTCTTCTTTCTTGTTCTTGAAGAAAATTGAAGACCTTTGTTGGATTAGCTTTGATCTTTTGTTTCCAGCCTTGAGTTAAGTGATTCTTACCTTTCTTGTGAATTATAATGTGGCTATTTGATTGTAATCCACTTAATGTTTGTGTAAGTTAAAGAAAATGGATACTTGTGATTGTATAGCAAAGTTTGAGTGTGATTGGTCTTGTTGATGTAAATCTGGTTCTATGTCTAGAAAAGCTAGAATTTATGCTTGTATAAGTTTCTAAAATAATGGTTTTATTGAATCTATATGATTTGTGAGAGTTGGATAATTTTTCCCTCTTTTGGCTGCTATTTTTCTATATTTCTAAAGCTTACGAGTTGAATCACAATATTTTACATTGATCCCGTGGTCATGCTCATAGAAATTGAGCTGTATTGTGTCTTGCAATTTGAATAAAAAATTTAACTATTTTCTTGCAATTCAAATCGAACTTCCTTTACCTTGTTTTATGATTCCAATCGTAATTCTGATTGTTTTCAAATTTTAATTTTTATTATTTATTTTTTTCTTACTTAAATTGTTATTGTGAGAAATACTGAATGAGATATAATGTGACTTGACAATGTGACGATTGATGATGATAGCTTGTTGTCATAAGAAAAACATAGTTCCTTATAATGTATCAATGATAATGTGGTGTGATGCCATATAGACATTAGTCTTTGGGGCTTATGACTTGTTTACTAAGCCTAGTATGAAATATTATTATTTGGTTATGGTATACCTATGTGTTGTTATTGTTGAGAAATTTATAAATTAGGTATGGATTTATCTCACTGAGCCTCTGGCTCACTTTTTTGTGGACTATATTTCAGATTCTCAAGAACTTACAGTTATTCTTTCTCCTGAAAAGTAAGAATGAACAACAACCCTATGGATATCATTGTCGACATCTTTACTACCATTATTGAGAGTCCTTTAGGAGTGTACTAGATAAAGATCCATTATATTATTATTTTAAATTTAGCTAGTTGTGAGGTGTTGCACGAACTTGAGATTATACCTTTGGAAACCCCAAATGTACTTTTGATGATGGCCATAGGATGGTTTGACCCTTAGGGTTCCTACCATGTATCTACATATTTTGCTAACTTCTTTTTTTGAAAATTTGTAAATAGAATGACCATCAAATACCCCAAGCGTTTAGTTAGTTTAACCTATGCTTTTGGTTTCATGACAGGTTATAGGTTAATCTAACTTTTTGATTGCCTTTGCCCTTGTGGAGATATATAGGGTTGCATAGGGGTGACTTGTGGAGTAGGATGGTTATTATATAGTTTTTGAGAACTAGATGAAAACCTTTTAAACTAATGTTTAAATTGGCATGTGCTTGTTGGGCAATGTCTTTGTACATTATAAAAATATGTTTATATTTTAATGTGCCTTCCTTTTTTTATAAGTTTATTATGCCTTGACTAATCAATTGAGTTTAAGTAAATATAAGTAGAAAATATTGAAATAAGTATAAGTAGGAATGGATAATAGAAATAGGCTTCAGGCTGGTGGTATTAATCAGGGATTGATATTCATATAGGTCGTGGCTAGGAATTTGGGTTGTGACAATTGAAGATCTTCACTGGATCCTTTTTACATTTCTTATTCTTAGCCATTTATATGAGTAATTTTTACCTTTCTTGTGAGTTATAAAATAATTAATTGATAGTGAGCCTTTGAATTGCTATTTATGTTGAGGAAAATTGGTATTATGTGGTCTTATGCCATAGATTGAGTATGATAAGAGTTATGGATATAAATATAGTTTTATGATTGGAAAAGCTTGGTTTTATGTTTAGTTTCTTTGTGATTAAAGGTTGGTTGAGATAGCTCATAAAGCTTGGTTAAAAAATTGCAAGTTGTTCTTGTTGGAATATGTATTTGCACTATAAACTTGTATGAATCTAGATGTTCGATTAGAATCATGAGCATGAACATGAACCCAAAAACTGGAAATTCGAGTGGAATTGTCATTAGAATTGTGAGAGTCAAATGTGAAGGCTTCAATTTGACTCAAGCCAATTAAGTTCTAAATACGAGTCGACTCACCCGAAGTTGTAAACCTTTAGGAAATACAAGACTACACATAATCTAAATCATGATTAGAATCGAATATAGGGCTTGGAAGAGTCAATTTGAATCGTGTAGAATAAGTTTAATTTTCAATTCGAATTGCAATAGTCTGAATGTATGCCCTATTTTGGAGAACCTAACCATAAAATTAGTACAAAAAAGGTGATTTGAATCGTGAGCCCTGGAAATGAAAAATATGTTGAAATATTTGTGATATCTTATAAGTTAATGATGTGCTACTTATAACTTCTTCTCTATTGTTGTATGGATTGTATGAAGAGGTGTTAGAGATGATTAAATGAATGAATGATTGATTCATTAAGTATCAGTATTATTTAAATATGTTGTTAATTAAATTTATAATTTTAAATGACATGATCATTGGATTGATACTGATAGTATGACAACACTCTTGATGATTATCATGACAATGTGACAAAGAAAATGTGTTTGTGAATGAATGTGAACTCTACGATATGGCTGATATAAGAAATGATATAGGTGGGAAGGTTAAGAATTCCTCATGAGGCATGAGATGATGATTGATAATAATGAGATGTGATTGATGTGATGAGGTGGTGCATATAAACTATTTCCCAGATCTGGGTGTTCTATTATGTAGCATGGAAATAAGGCTAAACCCTGGAGGGATAAGGTTGGCGATTGTGGGGCTTATAGATGGATTGGAGTAACAAGGAGAATCTTGATTTTGTTTATTTATTTTACTTAATTATTTGAATTGTTATTCTATGAAATGTTGAAACGATATGATCCAATAATATGATAAAAAAATTTAAAAATATGAGGTTTGATGATAACTACATGAGGCTGTAAGAAAATCATGGTTCTTTATAATGTGTTAATGATAATATTTTGCAATGCTGTTTAAAGGTTAGTTTTTGTGATCTTATGATTTGACTATTAATTTTAGTATGAAATATGAATATATTTGCTATGATGTGTACGTATTTGTATTGTTGGTAAATTCATAAGTTAGGTAAGGATTTATCTCACTAAGCCCTAGACTCACTCTTCTATGGATCATTTTTCTTTCAAATTCTCAGAATATTGCTACTATTCCTCCATTAGAACATAAGGATGGATGCTAATCCCATTGAAATAATCACTAATATGTTCACAACTACCGTAGTGAGTCCCTAGTAGCTTATAAAGTTAGGATTCATTACATTATCATACTAAACCTAATAGGATGTGAGGTCCTGCATGAGGTGGAGATTATACCCCTGAAACCCTCCAATGTTTTATTAATGATGGCCATGGGACGGTTTGATCCATAGAGATCTACCATCATATTTTTTTTTGTTAATCTTTTGAAAATCTATATATAGTAGGGCCCTAGGGTTTCTATAAGCCTTAGTTAGTTTGACGTATACTTTTAGTTCTATGATAAGTTATAAGTTATTCTAACTTTTTGGTTTACCTTGCCCTTGAGTGGACTTTTGGGTAGTGTAGGGGATGACTTTTGGCTCGTGGATCATATTCTTTTTGGAAATCTTGATGTAAAACTACTAACAGTGATGCTTCCAGTGGCATGTGCCTTATTTAGGCAATGCCTTGTAAATTATATAAATTATGCTTGTCTCTCAATGTGTCTTCCTTTTTCTTTAATTAAATATGGTTAGGAATTATTGGTGCAAGTGTGAACAAGAATGGATAATAGAAACAAGTTAAAGGCTAGTGATATTATGTAATACTTAAAAAAAAATTCTGATTGAGGGACCAAATTGAGGATTTTAGAATATCATTAGGGTCAGATTGTAATTTTTAGAAGGACCTATTTAAAGTTGGTGGAAAGTTTTGGGGTCAAAGTGCAAATTTTTCCTATTTCTTTTTTGTATAAATTTCCTTAGCCAGCTCTTCCTCCTGCATGAAGCCACTCAAAGCTCTCTATCTCTTCCTTGTAGTTTTGATGACCTTTATCGACTCTGGTGCTCAGCTCATCACTGTCTGACGAAGCTCTAGTCGGTCATGCTATTTTCCTCCTTCCTGTGTCCTCTTCTTCCTCAGTTTGCCAGCGGCTCTTTCCTCCTTGGTTTGAATCATCGTCTACTCCTTCGTTAGCTTCTTCTTCAGTCTTCCTTTATCTGGCAAGCTAGGACTCTCAGCTTTCCTTTTCTGGCATCCTCCTTTCCTCCTCGTGGTGTGGCAACTTCAACCAAAGCTCTTGGCAATTCGCCTCCCCTATTCCAGGTGGTTCGGCCAGCATCTTCCACTAGCTCACTGGTGGCGTTCCAGTGTGAGTCGAGTTAGTCATCGGTACTTCAGACTCTGGTGAGTATTCCTAAATCATTGGATTTATTTTATAATAACCTTACAACTAGATTTCAAGATATTTATGTTGAAACCCTTAACAGTATAGTTCGGCTAGCGGTTGCTATAGGCTTACCAGCAACGATCCAGTTTCAGTCGAGCTCCCCACCTGCACTTCAGAAGGGGGTGAGTAACCATAGGACAATAGATTTATTTTATAGTAGCTTTATAGCGAGTTTTCAAGATAGGTAGTTGAAACCTTCACTGTGTGAAGTTGATGAAAGTTGCAATTTTTCTTGTGGATTTGGTCTAGATATATTTCTTTGGACAAAACGAGCTCACCAACATCAAATTTTGGAACTTTAGCTGACTTAGTTTTCTAAGGTGAGTGGACAATACTCCTCATTTAATAATCCCATGTGAACATATAAAATAATTTTATTATTATGAAATGTTATAAATCATTTTTAAATGATCAGATTTTTATATATATATTAGAGT
The DNA here is from genome assembly GCA_026873985.1 of Saraca asoca. Lineage (NCBI taxonomy): Eukaryota > Viridiplantae > Streptophyta > Magnoliopsida > Fabales > Fabaceae > Saraca > Saraca asoca. Next base: position 11,418 of record JANHAO010017262.1, read on the forward strand.
GGTTTCGAAAGTATATTTATAAGTTACATGTGAACAAAGCTTGCCATGATAAAATTATGCATTTTCATCTTGATTCATGTTATTGAAATTGACTATTTCATTATTTCATGTGGTGATTTGATATAGAAATGCATTAATAGATTTATGTATGTTTTGATAAATGTTGCTTACCTAAATAAAATTTTTTATGCTACGTGTTATATGTTGAATATTAATTGAGATACTGGATTCACTAAAAAATTGGGTGGTAACCCTTAAGTGCACTTGTGAGTTTATATGCAACCTCAAGAGGGAGCAATAAGGATAGAGAGATGTAGGGATATATACGTTCATGGGCATCCAGTAGACGTGTTGGATGGCTTATGACAGGAATTATTTTATAACACGATGGTTGCCATTTTAAATTTTCTTTGGAGATCTAGTTGAATGCTTTATTATGTTGAGGTTAAATGAAATTTTAGAAAGTTATTGGTTTTCTCTCCTACTTATTATTATGCTGTTGAATATCATATTTTTAATTACTTGATTGTCTTGCTGAATTATAGTTTTCAAATGTATATTGAGATTTTAGCTACAGAATGGGTGAGCATATCTTCACGGCAATGTATATTTAAATATATACTTTGAGCATGATTTTTATGTGGGGATTTTGAGTGATCATGGGATTGTTTACTCATTAAATTTCTATGAAACTCACTCCTTTCTTTCCATGTTGTTCAAAGCTTGAGGAGACACTTACGATCCCTTCACCTCATCTTGGACCTGGATCTGCTCATTGATTGGATGGACCCTTCCTACAGAGATTTAAGGTATAATTATGGTGTAAAGTTTGGAAGTTGGTAGGTTTGTATATGCATATATTGTGTTTGATTGCTAGATACCTAGTAGGATGTAAGTTGTATAGTCTGGGCCACTATACATTGTTATGTTGTTATACAAGGTGTGATAGGCGTGTAGCCCTTTTTTGTGTTGTATAGGCCTTGAGGCCAGGTATTTGAAAAATAAAGGAAATTCTATCAAATTTTTGGTAGAAATAGATATATGCATATTTAGTTATGTATTGGTGTAATTGTGTGTCTTGGTATGTTATTTGCATGGTTAGGCTTGGAGGGGTTTTTTTAACGGTGACCTTCTACGTTGGTCACGCTCCATGGGTCGGGCGTGACATATTAATCAGGGATTGATATTCATGTCAATTATGGTCAGGGAATTAGTCGTGATAGATTTAGTATCAAAGCATGGTCTAGGCTAGAACCTGTGTGTATAGGCCTGCATATAGAGTCGTACGGTGATGGTGGTTTAATTAAGTGTTAATAGGAATAGTACTAATAGCACACGTGTACCTAAGAGAGCGTATTGTTGATAACATTCTTGTTGACCTTGGATGAAACAACCCACATTGTGAAGTGGGTGGCAACTCTGAAGACCCCAATGATCTTGAAATTCCTCAATGGATAGAAAACTTAGTCCACCAGGCAATAGATCGCCTGGTACGTACACTAAATATAACATCTTGAAATTTTCAAAGTTTATTTAGAATTAAATTGGCTTTTTGGAAAAATCCAAAAAGAGGAATTCAAAATTTTTCAAAAATTTTGAAACTATAAATTTTGAGTTATGAGAGACCTAGAAATAGTTGTAATTGATTATATGAATTTTAGAAATCCTTAGAAGATCAAAAAGTTGATCAAGATTATTTAAAGAACAAAATTTGTAATTTTGAAATTCTATTTTTGTAAAAACTTTGAAAATTTAAAGCAAAGGTTATGGATATCAAATGAGAATAAAATCATAGTCATTATGATGGTGATTTAAAATTTCATAATTCTTGGAAATTGATAAGTGTGTTAAATTTGAGCTCGAAATAGGAGAAAAGAGAAAATTATTTACAAGGGGGAAAATGATCAACTTGTAAATAGTGTGGGGTTAATTTTTCCCAAAATGCCATCCCTCAGCCGGCTCACCCTTTCCTCTTAAGCCAATCCTGTGCATAAGTAAACCATGCAAAACTCTTCAACTTCCTTTACAAGTCTTCACTTTCTCTCTTCAGGTGAGCTTTGAATCTTGCTTATTATTTTCTTAGATTTTTACTACTAAATCTTCTCTTCTTCGTCTTTATTTTGACATTAAAATGATACTGACTGACTGAGTATAACTTTAGTTATGAATTTTTGTCACTATTCATGGTAATGTTTAGCCCATGAATTAAACCCAATTTTTTGACGTTTTGAAGCTCAGATTTGTTAAATATGGCTTTATTCATGGTATAGGAATCATAATTTAATCATATATGATTAGTTAACAAGAGAAATATGTGAAAAAAAGGATTAAAAGCTAATATGCTCTTATTTTTGATTTTGAAGAGCATAGAAGATTTTAGTAAAATAGTTGTAACTTCTTGTGTCCAAGTTATTAAGGTGAGTGATACTTTCCATTTTTATGAATTATGTTATGATTCTTGCTTGAGATCTATTGATTTGTGGTGCAAGTTAGTAAAAATGAGTTTTGTGATGATATGATGAAACTTGATGATTAAGTGGATGGTTGGTGTTAGCCTAGACTATTCTAAGCTACATATTTTCCTTGGTTTTAATGTTGAAAAATAATTTTATCTAACAATATATTTTAGTGT
>JANHAO010017263.1:0-14045 GCA_026873985.1 Saraca asoca
AATTATAGACATTCATCACTAAGAATGACTATTGAGCATTGCTTTGGAGTATTAAAGAATAGATTTCCTATTTTAAAACTAATGCTACCATACAAACCTAGTAGGTAGTGACTTATAGTGACAGCTTGTTATACTATTCATAATTATATACACAAGTGAAATTTACGTGATCAATTGTTTGACATATGGGAAGATCTTGATGATGCAGAAGTAGAGGTTTTAAATGAAAATATGGGCATGGGAGAGACAAGCTCCAATCAAGACAACTTGTCAAGATTATCTGATCAAGGGACAGTATATCGTGACTACATTTCAAATTGGATGTGGATAGAAAATAACAATTTTGCTTAATAGTTTATACATATTGACTTATGTAATTGTTAATGTTACTTTTGTACCATCTATGATTAATATGAACACTTATAAATGATGTTTATTTTAGAACAATATATTTAAAAGTATTAATACCATATCAATATTATATTAAATTTTATAATATTTTTTCATTTTTAATTATTTATTCTTCTCATATTCTCGTTAAAACATTATCATAACTTATTTACAAAATTAAAGTCATCATAAAGATTAAAAAAAAAATTCATATCAATCGAGTTTTCTGTTTTTTTGTTTTTAAAACTTGTTCTTAAAATAATTTTACCAAACAAGTTTTTTGTTACTTGCTATTTAAAAATTATTTTCAAAACAGTTTATCAAATAAATTTTTTTATACTTTTGTTTTGCAGAACAATTTTTAAACATTATTTTCAAAAGTAATTTTTAAAAATAAAAAAACAAAAACAAAATCAGACACACCCAAATCACTCACGTTTTGCTCTTCAAACTATAGTTAGATAGTTTTGACCTTTTAAGAATAAAGTATACAACATGTTCAAAAATATAAAAGAACTTTGTGAACTTTGCATAATTTTTTTTTCAAATTTTGTTGCATATAAAATGTTTTATCTATTATCTCTCTAATCTGAACATAACATTATAAAAATAAAACAAATAGCACTTAAATTCAATAGCAATGTGAATAAATAAGTGGGTTCATATTATTAACATTAAATATATGAGATTCAGCATTTATACTTCAACATTTTTTAACTTTAGTCTCAAGTCATTAGAGAGAGACAAATTTTTAAATACTTTCTATAAGGTGTGTTTGTCATTTTGTAAAATCGATTCAAATTCAGATAAAAATAAATTGATTTTGAAAACTAGATAAATACAATGTGATTTTATTTTATAATGACTTTGTTTAAATATTAAGTAAAAATTAATTTTAAATCAAATTTTATTATATAAATTATGATAAATATAATTAAAATTTTAAATGAATTAGAAAGGTAAAGACGAAAGGAAAATTAGAAAAGGTTTTGAGTAGATATAATCAGATAACTAAAAATCAATTTTATAGGATTTCTTTTAAATTAGTTTTCACTTAAAATTAGATAAGATAAAACTTACTTTTCTGTTTGTAAAGTTTACAAAACACATAAAAGTAAGAAACCAATTTCAATGTATCTATTTAACTGGTTTTTTAAGTTCTGCAAACTCCCCAATGTGATTTTTTTTAAAAAAAAAAAAATTGTATCAAATTTTGAAAATATCTCTCACGTTAATGAAGTTAATAACTGTAACTTTCAACAAAACTTGCTATTTTATGAAAAAAAAAAATTTCTTTTTTATTTATCTTTCATTCGACAAAAATCTCTTCTCCTAGGTGGTAATGTTTTCCCGCTAAAGAAATTTTCTCAATCAATAATAAATAATGAGATATCATAAATTAATTAATGTATAAAACATTAGATCATAAATGCTCAAATTTATGAAGGCGTCATCCTCCCTCCTATAAATATATATAAACTAGCTTATACCTCACATGATATATGGTTTTAATTTAATTTATTTTATAATAATTTATAATATGAATTTAAATTATAAATTATAATATATACAAATATAGGTAATTTATCATCTTATTTTTATATATTAGATGACTATATAATTAATACAATTATATTTGTGTTAATTATATAAAAATATTATATTTCTTTTAATTTGATAAAAGTTGTAACTAAACTTATCATTTGAATTGTTTTCATTTTTTGAAAAATATGTTCTTAATATATTAATTTTTAAAAGAATTTATTTATAAAATTTTATTTAAAAATTTAAATTAACTACCTTATATTAGAAGATTTAATTATTTAATTAATAAGAGTTTATATATTATTATAATTAATATATTATTTTAAAAAAAATATACATTTTAAAAATATTTTTTTATAAAGTTTGAGAAATATTTTAAATTAAAATTATGATAAATACTTAAAAGTAATAAAAATTTCAAAAAAGATAAATTATAAAATATCAAATTTAGTATTTGATATTTAAAAATAATATGAAAATTTAAAAAATGAGAACTTTTGATATTACTAATCATGTATTGATAAATATTTTATTTTTACATAAGTATGACTATTTACTTATAAATGAATTATTTAACATGCATAAAAATAATTCAAATTGAAATCTATTAATGAATTTAGATTTAAAATTGGGTATAGATAATATTATTAATATTTTTTTTGAAATAGATAATTTCCATAAAAAATGAGAATATATAACATTTATCAAAGTAGTTTACAATTTAAAACTTAAAGGATATATTATTAAAATTATTTAAATTTTAAATTATGTAACTAATTAAAATATTAAAATATTTTTAACTTTTATTTTTAATATTAAATAGTTAAATACTACCAAGTTCTAAGTTGAAGATCATTTCAATACTATAAACATGAATACTAAAATTACATTATTTAAATAAATAAATAGTTTAAATATTAAAAATTAGAAATCAAAATATTATTTGATATTTGAGAAAATTAAAAAATTAAATTAATAATTCAATAATTTAATAATAATAAAATTCATACAAATTAGAAATCAGTTATAGATAATTCAAATAAATAATTTATGATTAAAATAAATAAATACATAAAGTTGGAATAATAAAAAAAAATTAAAAATTCTTCTCATTTGTCCTCTTTTAGCAATGTAATGCATTTAAATTAGGTGAATACTAGACTTTTACAATAATGGATAGATTTATGCAAATATTTTTTATAAAAATTCCTGTTTTCAATTCTTACCCATTGAATAATGTCTACAAATATCAAATTTGCCTATTTAGTTCAAGTATGATGCGATACTTGCCAATTTAATTCTACTAAAATTTGAAATTATTATCCATTATCAAATTGTATTCACCACTTATTTTCTTTTTTTCAATTGTGGAATTCCTATAATATTTGAATATACATATATATATAATTATTAAAAAAAATTAATTCATATAAAAAAAAACAAGACCAAATGTTGTAACTTCAATTTATAATTCATATATCAATTATTCAAAGTATGCAAGAATTGCACTTCTTGAGTACCATATAAAAAATCAATTAACTTGAACAAAGTGATCAACATTATGAAACTTGCTATAACTGTTCGGATCAGTGTTCCACACTGGCTTCCAATTCCCTGATAAGACCTGGGAAAAACTTGACTAGAAAGAAATTCTGAAGATAGAAATTGCAATTCTCTTTATAGATCAAATGCTCAATTACAAGTTTCCGACAAAACAGAAAGTGGGTTAAAAAATTCTAAAGAATGAATTAAATATTAATTCAACTGAGCAGAAATACGTAGAAAAACAAGAAGCCAGCCGGAAAACAAAAAATGCAAGAGCTTTTTGGCCAAAATTTTAACAAGGCAGTTACCCTGTTAGCTCCTGCACAACTTGTGATTAGAGATTAGAGGGCAATTAGAGAAGGGAAGAGTAGAAGATAAAAAATGCAGTATGTACATTTGCAGCGGATTACTTCCGGTAATCTGCATGAAGGAAGTCCTCATAAGGTGTCCCAGTGAGTGCCTTGCTAATGTCATTCCAATTTTCGACCTGATTTGATATGGGCCCTTTATGTATCTTCACCTGACGACTCTTCAAATCTTTTCGAGGAACCTTCAGAAAATCCTGAATGTCCAGTAATTTCTGAAACCAGCAACGATAATTTGATCGTCAAGAGTTTGCCAAGAAGCAGGATAAATAAATTTTGTGAATTAGTACTGAATTTTAGAGAATACACAGGAAGATGGAGCAAATATTATCCAATATGTAGTGACATACAGTGCGGTTTTTTACAACATCCTCATAATATACTATGATGTGTCTGGTGCTCTTGAAATATTCCAAAGCCTTGGCGGTGGTATCATTAACTTGCTTCAGATTGGGTATTAGAAATGTTGAGTTGATCTTGGGCTTGTACGTAGCAAGTATTTCTGCCTGTAACCATCCCTCATAAAATCAATGAGATAACAACTAAAAATCTTGATAATCGGACATCTAAACGAGACAAACATCCAAATGCACGACCACAAACATTCTGATGCACACAAGTAATAGACAGACAGATGAGAGAGAGACCTCGCGGGGTGAATGAACGTGAGACTTGTGAGTACCATTTAATAGCTTGGCATCCCTATCATATTGATTTGCAAGTACGGAGATCCACCTGCGCAGAAGATTTCTTCGGAAAAGAAATATAACTGAAACACCATGTGTTTTGAAGTACTCAACTATTTGTTCATGATTCTGCATCAATCCCTGCATATTATACAACTATATAAAAATCACAGACCTATTGCATTAATAAAACAAGCATGTAAAGAACAGAACTAACAAACCATGTGCCACACACACACACACATACATATATAAAAGAGGCAAGAGGCAAGTTTAGGGCAATCCAAAAGTTAACCAACACAGAATTGAATTCTGATTCACAATAGCAAACAAAGTAGGCAGAAACAAATAAAGCAAGTGAATTGAAATATCAAATAAGCAGTATTAAACAACTACTTCAGCACCACCAAATTGGTGAGTAATTGCAAAGAAATAGTGGCGTGACTGCTATTGGCTTTGTCCAAGGACAATTATTATTAAATTTACAAACCACAAGTTAACGGATCATTCCATTTGATCAAAGCACACAATTCATCTGAGAAGCAGCCATAAAGCATGGCATTAAAGAGAAAAGGCAGTGCAAGACTCAGCCTGAGTTGATTGTTTGTAATAGCAATTGGTTGATAAGAAAATTCAGGAAATGATACTGACTGCCATTCAATCTATGTATGTTAAGTATATCCCATATGATAAATACAAAACGATATCTTCTAAAATTTGACCTCATTTTTTCTATGCCTGATACTGAATGAAATTAGAAGCAGGCTTCCTGAAAAGTTCAAGCTCTTTTACCAGCATTAAAAGGTCATATCATCATCAACTTGAAGCCATACTTCATTAGGCTTAATCCAAGGAAATCTAAAAATTGATACTGTCTGCCATTATGTTCATTACTTCTACATATTTCAAACCCCTGCTTTTGGCACATCAATTCAGGCAGATTACCCTCATCAAGGTGTGCTTATTACTTAGCAGTCAGTGTAAAATGAAAAAGAGAATCATCTACCTAAGTGACCAAAGCCTTAAATGAACATCTGCACATGCAACTTGAGGATCAGAGGTAACACGGACTGCATCAGCCCTTCTGACAAGGAAGATAAACCAAGATACTTCAAACGCAACAAATACTTCTCATTTGAAAATTTCACATAAAACAACTTTTACCTGATTAAGCATCCACTTCAAGCCAACTGCAGCTGTACACTCATTTTTTGAAGCACTACTTAACCAGTCTAGATTATAAACTTTATCCAGAGTCTCTGTGATCATTGAAATATTACTCCGTCTCACTTTGACAGAGAAAATCTCCCCATTTGAGCTTATGTTAGTATGATTATTTAGAAATGTCTCAAACCATCCACTCCCAGATCTCTGCATTGACAAAATGGCAAAATACCGCACAGGATTGCAAGCACATTCAGCCCTAACATTAATACCCAAGCATATTAGTAAACATCAAACAGACGACAAAAGCAAAACCCAATCACAATAATATAATACCTGCTGTAAGTTTTGGGTTTTGGATAATGTACGTAAGGAATTTCCCAAGGCTCAATATTAGGTTCTGGGCATGGCCTTTTGATGACCTGTATGGCTAAAAATCCTGCCTTGTTCTGAGTGCTTATCTGCTTTAAACAAATAGAGCATATATACACTCCACAAACCATTGCAAAGACCAACACGATCATCCGCCACACCAATGTAGACTTCTTCCAAGTTTTTATAAGAAAAACATCCTGTAATCATGCACTACAAGATCTTAATTTGATTCATGCCAGCAACAGATTGAGCCAATAAGCTACTAAACATCTTCAACAAATATACAAATATAAGCCTAAGATAGACCAAACCAATATTATCGAGCTCTCAAATGTGCAGTATTCTTTCTGACTATTTAACACACAGATCGAATAATCTCACAAAAAGGACCAAATAATCGGACGATTTAGATATTTAAAAACAAAAAAACTGACCTTGGCGAAGGAACAGATATCATCAGCCATTCTTGGTGAGCTCAAAAGGAAAGTAAATGAAAAGGCATTGGGTAGCTGGGAAAGGATAAACCCGCTTCGCTGCTTTGAAAATTCTAAAGCTTTGTAGCTCTCATTGCTGCAAACCACAAAAAATTGAAGGCATTGATGAGTATGAGCTTTTTCACGTGAAGAAAAAAACTGATTAGATGCTTCGACCGTTGCACGCTCCCTCCTTCGTTTTGCTGCTGAAATTTATTTTCAGAAACACTGATGAGTTTTCGCAAGCTGACATGCTCCTCGCTTCTCCTCGCTTCTGACGAAGCTCGAATCTCACTTGAAGGATAAAATTTTACAAAAACGACAATGTTAGGTACTGTCTGACTAATAAAACGACATCCTTGTGGCAATTTCCATGATTCCACTGCATGGATTATTAAAAATGAAATAAAAATTCAAGAGAAAAGCTAGGCTGACGATTTCAGATTTCTAACGATGAAAGTGTACTTTATTAGGTTTAATTATTTGTACTTAAAAGCAAAGGTTATGGGGTATTTAAAAGTGCATTTAGTAGTTGGTGGGCATCGCCTTTTGCTTGTTTATCACTTGAGATCTAATAATCCATGTTCATTTTCAATTAAGCAGCTTTTTGAAGATTAATGGTATCCAAAGTCAAAAATTCGTTTGCAATATTAAATTTATTTATAATGTGTTTGAAATCATAACAAAATTAGTTAAATTTAAATTCATAAATAATTTTGTAAGTAAAACTAATTTAAATAAATTAAAATCTCGTTTTATTATAGGTAAACCTTTTTTATAGTTAAAAATGTTATTTGGTAGACTTATGTTTCCAAATATTTTTACAGTAATTAATTTTATTTGTTTTATATCATATAAAGCAAATTCATTTCAAAATATATCATATTATAAAAGAATGACTATGAGTGGAAATTGTAAAAGAATTATTGCTCCTCATGCTATGGGGGCACTTTAATGATGGTGATGATTTGTATTTGCTTTCAATGAAAGAATACTCCTAGCATTGCTGCAATGATGGAGGGATATAAAATTTAACCAATTTTTTGAATAATTTTTTTCCATTTTTCTTAAAATAAATTAACCTTTTTATTTTTATAATGTGAATATGGGTATGGCATGGGCAAATGAAAGTGATCCACTATGATTGTTGTGGACAGTGGAGAACCAGGCTGGTCCAACCTTATGATGATATTGAAGCTGCCTAACAATTACCTTTTTCTTGCAATTCTCCCAAATATCCTGCAAGTAGGCCATTTAAACATTTTGCATTTATCGTTTGTCATCAATAATGTAACGTAATGTATAAGTTATGGAGAAATTTTTTAAACCTAAATTGCCAAAAAAAAAAACATTTTTATCAACTAACTTTAGCACAAATTTCATTTTTTTAGGAATTATTTTATATAATTTTATTCTTTGATTTTTAGGAAAAAAAAATAGCATCATTTACAATGCTAATTCCATTCAATTTATTAATAGAAATTCTTATATAATACACAACCTAAAATTTTTACTAATATTAAATAAAGTGGACATGCAATAAATGATCTAAATGTGTTATAAGAAAATAATTAATCAGTTAACATATTTCAAAAAATATAAAACAAAAGAAATTTATTTATTTTTTAAAGGGGAAATGAAATTTTGATATTCTATTATATGTCCAAAGTTTATTTTATATTAGATAAGATGTTAGATTGTGTGTTATATTAGAGTTTTCCTTAATACACTTAATGGAATTATGTTGCGAGAAAATGTTTTTCAAAAATTAAAAGATAAAATTACTTAAAATCAATTCAAGATGATAATAATGAAATTTATGTAAAAATTGAAATACCAAAAATGCATTATGTTCTTTCAATTGTAACATATGTTTTACTTCACCCATTAAACAAAGGTTAATTATCATTTTTTTTGTTTTTAATAACTTAAAATCTGAAAATTCATATTCTTGTTACATGTGAATTCGAGGGAATGATTTAAATTTCATCATTAATATTCATTCATTAAGCTAAGAGTTTAAATTATAATCCAACCATTTGGTGATTTTTCATAAGTAATGAAGAAAACAATAGCCAGCAATTTGTATGGTTCGTCGTTTGGTTGATAACCATTGTCTACAAAATCGGATTGGAAATTGGCATTCAATTATAAATTGTTTTTGAGATTTGATCGATTAAAATTTTTTTTTTAAATCTAATTGACTAAATTTTGTTGTTGTTTTTTTTTACAATTTATCTTTAAATTAGATTTTTTTAAATTGTAAAATAAGTTTTTGAAAGATGTGTCAAATAAATAATCTATAACTATAATCTTGTGTTAATTATTACACTCTTATAAAACTTATAATAATTTTTATTTGTTATATTTATAGTTCTTATGTATTACAAATTTAAATTTACAAATTATATTATATATTAATTATTTTTTATGTAAAATAATTTAATATATTTAATTTTTTAATTATGACATCATTTGACTCAACTATTAATTGATTGAATCAATTAAATTATGATCAAATAGGTTTTCCATTCAAACTGATATTTAAAATATTTTTGAACCAATTAAATTATGATCAAATAGTTTTTCCATTCAAACTGATATTTAAAATATTTTTGATAATATGATTGCACGATCTGTCTCAAATTTTGGACATACATACATACATCACATTAGATTGAACATGATTTTTCTAGATTATAATGGTCATTTTATTTTAAGAACGATAAACTCTATGATATTAAATATTTTAAAATTAAATAATTTATTTTAAATTATTTAATTTATTTGAAAAATTGGAAACAAATAATCTAACAATTAAATCATTTGTTTCTTCTTCTACACCAATTTCTTTTTTTGGTCAACTCTTCTATCCAACTTGAATTTGTTCATTGAAACCTTTTGGAAAGCGTACTTGAATTTGTTCATTGAAACCTTTTGGAAAGCGATATGCTTGAGCTACCTCTTTAAGCTCGTTGAGCTTGACACTTGAAGGGTGAAATGTGAAGGGGGAGCGAGTTATAAACCCCTCGGGTCTAGAGTGAGTTGCGAACTTTTTTGTAATCTCGTCACCGGAGAAGTCACCTTCCCTATGACACGGAGGGAGTCCTTACTCCCTTCAAAAGACTCAGTATCTTCACTTCCTATTTGGTGATTGTAATATCTATGAGGTTGAGAGATCTACACAAGAGAAAAATGAATAGTCAGGTCGCTAAAGCCAGACCGACCCTAATGCCAAAATTTACCCTAACAGAGATCTTCCTATATAAAGGATTGCATATGCCTTGAGTCACCAAGACCCAAACTCATTCACATGGGAGGCTAAATTACTGGGCTGCTAAGGCTCAGAAAACTAGTGGAGACTCAAACAACAACCAAAAACCCTAGCATCTATTGACAGGTTAATCGAACAAACCAAACACGACTAAAGGAAATGCACAAAGGATCAACCAGCCTTCCAGATTTTATCAGTAATAAACAAATAAACTTGCATGAACCTCAAAATAGAAGCCCAGAAACCACAAGCTAGGGAAAGAAAACTTATCGTGCTAAACAAAGGAAGAGGCCTGAAATATGAGCATAGCTGGCTTTCAGCGGTCGGAACTTGAGCCACAAGCCTGATAAGCTAGAATAGTGTTGAAGGTGGTGGACGACAACAAATCATCACAAAACTGGCAGAGAAAATGAGAACAAAAAGTCTATAAGCCCTGGATTTCAAATGACTAATGGATGGGGGGAAAAAGTTTTCCTAGTTTATATTATGCATAGCTTAACCGTTAGATTCGAGGACTCTTTGAATACCCATAATCTGATGGCTCAGCGTATGTCAACATTAAGTCCCCACCAACCTAACAGAAATATTCACTGGGGGTAGTAATCATTACACAAAGTACTAGTAAAAACTTAGGTCATGGAGAAGAGGAGATGTAAAACGACCTATAAGATTGTAGATCACAAACAATGAACTATAGCTTTTTGACTACATTGTGACCAACTCATGCTTAAAGACGCTGCTCTCATGCTGCCTTTGACTTAAAGGCGTAGCTCTCATGTGACTTTCTGCCTAACATGCACGCGACCAACTTTCTTAAGCACCATGTGCAAGCTAAGATCTCGTGCCAGCTCGGGCGGACCTAATCGCCTACCGAGTATGCAACTTCATGTCAACTTAGGCGTACCTAATTGTCCATCGAGCACGTAACCTTGTGCCAACTTGGGTGCATTTAATCACTCACTGAGCACATGATTTCATGCTTGCCTGAGCATACTTAATCACTTAATGAGCACGTGACTTTGTGCCAGCTTATGCATACCTAATCGTCTACTAAGCACATGACTTCGTGCCAGCCTGGGCTCATCAAATCGCCCACTGAGCACATAACTTCGTGCCGGCCTGGGTGCACTTATCAACTCAGGCGCACCTAATTGCCAATGGAGCACGCAACTTTGTGTCAGCCTGGGCACACCTAATCGCCTACCAAGCATATGACTTTATGCTAGCTCGAGTGCACCTAATCGCCCGCCAAGCATGCAACCTTGTGCCATCTCAAGCGCACTAAATCACCCATCAAGAGCATAACTTCGTGCCAGCTTGGGCGTACCTAATCACCCATTGAGCATGTGACTTTGTGTTGGCCTAGGCACACTTAATCATCCATTGAGCACACAACTTTGTGCCAGCTTAGGTGCACCTAATCGCCCACTGAGTACATAACATTGTATTGGCCTGGGTGCACCTAATTGCCCATCGAGCATGCGATCTAGTGCCAGTTTGGGCGTACCTGATTGCCTACCAAGCACGCAAGCTCGTTCTAGCTAAAGCGCAATTTGAGCATTGAATTTATCCAAGGCATAGCTTTCATGCGACTTGAAAGCTTATTACTAGCTAAGGCACTCTGGTGCTCAAGTCCATAATTAGTTGATACAGATTAATGTAACTGACTGGTTGTTTAACTCTATTTGTTTAAGATATAGTGTGCAGGAATCTGTCCATAAAAAGCTTACATGCTATCTTCTACAACGTATAAAGTATACAACATAATGCAATTGGAAAGACAAGAATAATATAGCCTCATTAAAAACCTCATTCAACGAGGTGAGTTTATATAAGAAGATTCGAAGTACAAAAGCTGGAATAAGCCTACAGCTATAATAAGTAGGAGGAACTGGCCTTTAAGAGTTAGATCCAATAAGCAGGCTAGATCGTTCCAGCTCCTCTTTCTTGTCCACCTCCTAAGCGAAGAGTTCCTCCTTTGGCCTAGCAACCCTTAGGTGGTTGGAGAAACTAAACGGTTAGTTCCCCAAAGGATGAAAGAACAAAAAGGGAAGAGTTAAACATGCTAGTGCCATGAAGACATTATGAAAAAAATTCCCAAAGTCCTCAAAAAGGAGTCCTCCATAGGAACCTTATGCAATAGGCCATCCACGCCTCGCAACCTCGTGCAGCAAACCATACACGCCTCAAAGTGCTTCATCGAAGGCCAGAACTTCGGAAATATGGGGGGCTCAGTCAATGTACCCATGTGGTTATTCTGTAAAGCAAGGAAGAAGGCTTCTCATACCTTATATAAACTAGCTGGGTTTCACCAAAGAGTCTAGAAGATATCCAACTGTTCTTGATTGAACGGTCTGAAAGAAAACAAGGCACATAGTAGAAGGTATGGCCTGGTGCAGATGAAATAAAAGATTGAATTTGAAGTGGAAACACTGCAGACTGTCAGTAAGGATTGATGATGCAACATACCATAGACGAATAGTTTGACTACACTGAAGACCGTCAATAAGGACTCTGCTAGCTAGGAATAACTCCTAACTCGCAGAGTGAACTGAGAGTTGGGGGGACTAATATTATGGATATTTTTGGAGCCATATGAAATAGGTTGGCAAATATCCAATGGACAGGTTTAGCAGAGAAAGGCCTAGTACCTTCCGTAGCGAGGTCACGGGACTTATATGTAACTCACCTCAATACGAGCTCAGGTCGTTAGGCGAGCTCAGGTTGCCGAGCGTGCAACCTCAAGCGTAGGTGTGAACCCCCAATGACCAGTCAGCAGCTGGAAGCATATATTCCCAATCGACAGGTCTATCCCCAAAAATGACACATCAGCCTCTAGTAGTCCAACAATAATTAGCCTAACATTTATTGCCCGACACCTAACATTTATTGCCTGTAGCGGCGATAATGATAGTTTTATAATTTGTCAAATTACACTTATAATCCTATCTACTTCTATAAATAGTGGAGACATCATTGTAATTGAGATAGTGAGAAATACATGTAGAAACTCTACCAAAAAAGAGAGAACATTTGTATTATTATTTTGTAGCTTGAACAGTAAAACAACTGTATAAAGCAAATATAAATTACCGTGGACGTAGGGGTCATACTGACTTTCGTCGAACCATATTAAAAATCTTTTGCATGCATCTTATTCTTCCTGCTTTTACTGTTTACTCGCATTTTCATACTTTTTACATCAGTTTAGATTTTAGAACCTTTGATCGATCGATTACCAAAATCAACCATCAACAAAATGTCATAAATAAATTTTTAAATACTATAAATAATCTTATAAAATTTTTTAAAAATTAAAAATATTAAAATTTTAATTAAAAAACATGTGAACTACCCATGATTTTTTACAACTACTTTTTGTATGAATTGTAATTAATTTATGGATGTTTTTTTTGAACTAAATGATTAACAACCAAAATTAATTGAATATTTAATAGTTTAAGGTATATTAAAAATAAATATTTTAAATTAATTATTATTGAAGTTTAACTCCAATATATGTGAAGATTTTGAGATATATGTTCTTATTTATTTCTTTAGGTTTATTATGTTAAAAAATTAATGAGAAAGAGTCACAAATTATTCATCTATTTTTCAATTTAGATTTTAATATTTATTTTTAAAAAATTCAGAGAATTATTTATACAATTTAAACTCCGAGAGTTATTTAGGAGTTGTTTGAAAAGCTATTTTTTTATTTTTAAAAATAATTTTTTTTATTTTTTTATTCTACAAAAATAAAAAAATCTGTTTGAGAACTTGTTTTCAAAAATTACTTTTTAAAAATTATTTTTTTAAAATGTAATTGAAAAAATGATTTTTAAGAAACACCAAAATAATATTTTTCCTTATTTTTATATAAAATTATTTTCATATTTTTTTAAAAAATAAAAAATATATATATTTTTATTAATAACAAAATTATAAATAATATTAAATATATTTTTTCATCTTAAAAAATTAAAGAAAACTTTTCTTTCCAAAATTTTCGTCCAAACATTTAATGCATTCTATCCAACTTATCATATGCACCACAAAATTTGATTGTGGAGTGAATGAATCTGACATTTTCCTACTTTTCGACGTTTCACCCACCAGCCAACCCCAAGGAAAAGCTGATTTCATTTCCTTTGATTTCCAAGTGACCATTTATATCCTCAGTTTCTTCTTCCTCCAAACAATTGTTTCTCTCCATCTTTGCTTCGAA
>JANHAO010017264.1:0-14049 GCA_026873985.1 Saraca asoca
TATGGGAGTTTCCTTAGCCAAATGGGAGGAGAAATTTTTGAAATTTTCAGCCATGGCTGCCCCCTTAAGCCAAGGAAACCCAACACAATTATGCCTCCATCTAATCTTAATCAGTAGCCAAATTGAGAGGAGAGGAGCCAAGTATAAAAACATGAAATCAGTAGTTATTTAAAAACCTTTTCATTTTCTCTCACTTTTGTAATAAAGGAAGAGCTCTCCTAGGGCAAAAACACCAATCCCTTTCTGGTCTTCTCTTTTCTTTCATTTTTATTTTTATTTCTTTTTTAATGTGTAGTTAATCTTTTCTTTCCATCTAAAGGAAATTCTGCTTCAATTCTTTTGTTTATTGTGAGACTTATTTTATTTTTTATTTTCTTCCAATTTGATTTCCTTGTTTCTCTATTTTAATGTCATTAATTGCTTGGGATGATTGATTAATAGGGCTTGTTAATTAATTGTTCATTGTGATTTACTATTAGCTAAATTTCTATAATCAATGTTGTTTATGGTTGTTTGGCTTAAATAGCAATAGGTTTTTTATTATGCATTGGTACAGGTCAATTATCCTAGGAAAATTGAGGGTAATTAATGAATTTGTCACTAGGCTAAATTGATTAATTAGTCTTGGTATTTTTGAGCCTCAATCTATTGTTGAATAAGTTGATATGCTGGGCTTCAATTGATTCAATAATAAGAGTTAATCGAGAGTTAGGCTTGGTTAGCTATTTTAGAGAGAAATTAGCAAGAATTGATTTACTACTAGGCTTGATTAGATTCTTGTCTACGTAGTCAATGGGGGAGTGAAATATTTGTATCAATAATCAATCACAAAACTAATCGCAAGAGTCCCCTGGATTGAAGCTTTTCTCCTTAAATTTCCCATTTTTCCTTTGATTTTGTTTGCCTATGTTAATGCAGTTTATTTCATTTCAGTTCCTATTTAGTTAATCACAGACCTCCTATTTTCTACTATTAATACATTGAAATTAATCTCCAATATCTATGGTTCAACCTAGACTCATAATTACTATAAATTCAAGTAGTTCAGTATTTACCAATCTTGACAATCGTTAGTAATTAAAAATGCACAAAAAAAAATTAGTAACAAAATTAGATTCCTATAGTAACCATATAACAAATCAATAGACATAACATCATACTTTTAATATTGTTTTCTCGTAATTGATAATGTATAAAAATAAGTAAATGATATTAGATTTTTTTTTACAACAATATATAATTTGGCTTATTAATTTAAAAACAATATTTAATTTTACAATTTGTCTAATTACTTAATAATTATTCTACACAAATTCAAATTTCCAAAATACATGTTTTAAAATTTCTGAAATAAGATTCAACCATAAAAGCCGAGCATGTATCAGTATAATAAGACCATAATGGAATAAAATTAGCAAGTCTAACAAATTAAAATGATTTTTATCAACTTTTTTACTTACCCTACAAACATTTAAGTTTTACATGCTTGTCATTTTTCATGCTCCCATGAATGGTTAGCTCAAATAAAAAATAATTTTGATCATTAAAAAAATTTCAAACATAAAAGACAAACCAAAAGATTGATGAAATTTAAAATATAAAAGCATTAACTTACTCTTACTTATTGATGTTATAAAAGTCTCATCATCTCTTTTTTGTTTATTTAATTATAAATCTGACTCTCATTGGGATGATTTTTCTCATTATAATGGAATAGAAATTGGTAATATTAATTGTAGTAGCTTATATCCTTTCTCATCAAATGGCATTCAGAGTGAATCTCTTGTACCAAAACCAATAACAATAATTAGTCAGAGATCTGAACAGCCAAAAATTGCCACCAAACTTAGCATTTTGCCAAGTTATACTCCATACCTACCAAATAACAACTTAAGATTAGTTATTTCTAAATTCAATAAAAAAATATCTGCTTCAAGAGCATGGATAAACTCATGGGTGAACTCTAGAAGAATAAAAACTTATAGCAATAGATAATTCCGTCACTAAAAATGAAAAACTATTACTAAAATATTTAGTGATGAATAAGCATCAGTAAGTAAAGTTGGCATCTATAAAGAATTGGCGACAAAATTTATGAATCCATCACTAGTTCCGTCATAAAATTTTGAAAGTGACCAAGTAAATTTATTATTAGAAATTGACCATCTATTTAAAGTGACAAATCCATTATGTCGCTATAGTTTAATTTGAAATATGAATATATTCTTGTATTGATAAATCCGTTGCAAAATAAGAAGTATATTTTGGTATTTTTATGCAATCTATTAGTAAATCTATCACTAAATGTGGGAAAAATGTAACTCCATCACTAACTAGTGAATTAGAAGCGAATCCATCGCTAATTCTATCAATAACTAAAGTGTTATAGGCCTTATTTTGTTTCCTTTTATCCTAACTCATTTCATTCCATTTTACCTATGAATAATCTAATTCAAACATATTTCAGCCAAGAAACATTTGACAATTAAAATATTTGATACATCATAAAATGAAATTAACAAATTTAATTAATTTGAATCAAATTAATGTAACAATCAATCAAATGTGAAACAATGTCAATCAAATAAATAAAAAATATATACAATAAATAAAATCCCTACATGAAAATCATAAAAAAATGTAAATTGAGTCTAGTGGGATGGGTGATCCGCGTTATCAACATCATCCACATCATCTATAGTGTATTGTTGATCATGAGACTTTTCTAGAGGGGTTGTTATTGCATGCATGCTACAAAAGGAAATATGTTTGAGACTCCCATCCTCGTGAATAACTCCCGTAGCATAAAGCATGCTCCTCAATTTGGGTTTTTCCTAGGCAATCTCTGCTTTCACTGCTACTAACTCTAGTTGCAGCTCCTCAACATATAGATCAAACTAGGATGTGTTAGGGCACCAATGATCATTGAACGAGCTTCTGAACCCATTCCATACACATGACTTTTTTTATTACTACCATCAATTGGCTCAACTTAGATGGCTTTCTAATCCAGTTAGGGATCACTACTCCTATCCTCACCCAATGCTGCCAAGGACCACAATGAGCACTTCTCCATGAGCTGCTCATAGTCAGCCTACATAAAAGTTAATGTATTATTTTATTATAATAATAATGCATAAGCCATAGTGAAGGTATGACAACTTATATAACTCTAGGCAACCAAGTTATCCATAAACTCCTTTATCCCCTTAATCAAGTGGGTGGATAGAAAGAGCTCAATGTTGGTGGGTGCATGTCCCAACAAGTCTATCTGTATTTAATGATACCAACAAACATTTGAGTTACTTCAACAAAACAATATAACTTAATGCATAAAATTAATTTGTTACTTACCAACTTCCTCTTATACTCAAACATAGAGGCAAAACCTTCTGTGTGCATTGAATTGCTAATGATGGATACATGATTTTTTTTTGTTGATCTCCTACTTTTTCTTGAAGTCATCCTTGTTCCACTCGTCTAAGAGACCATTGAATATCGCATCCTCGATCCAGTGAGGCTTCCTAGATAGTTGTTTTCGAGTATGATCCATTGTACCTTTTTTTTTATAAAAGAAGAAGATATTATTAGAAAAATGAGATGGTTACAAATAACGAACTCTTATAAGAGTGGAGAGCCCACATACCTTTATAACTATAGTTGGCCTTGTGCTCATAATTCTTTTTTGGTAAATGATCCACCTTAGGCTTTCACTTGTAGGTGGACTGCATTCATTCCAAATAAGATACAATTATGTAGTAAGCTTTCCAAAATATTTATAAATATTAGTAAAACATTTGGGTAAAATACTCACTAATTAGGAGGTGAACCAATAGCCTTGTGGTGCATCAGATAGACCAATATACATAGTGGACACCTCTAGTCTTATTTGTATATAGTAGGTGATATCTCTAACTAGGTTGCTAGGCCTCACAGCAATCAAGCTTTGGGTCAATATAAACAAATATATCATTGATTAAGTTGGTAAATATATGATCAAATAAAATCACAAAATCATATGATAAAAGAATATACTTATGAGTTATTTTTTGGGTGAGCCTACACCCTACCATTTGTGTCCCTATCCAATAAAAGGGTAGAGGTTAATGCTAGTGAGTGTGGCATCCATGAGTCTACTTCTAAGACCCATTGAATTACTATGGTTGTGGTTGGTGTTGTGGTTGTGTTAGTGGCAATGATTGTAGTTGTGTCTATGATGGTGGTTGTTACGCCTATGGTGGTGATAATGGTAGTTGTTGTTGCAATTATGACTGCGATAAGAGTGGTTGGGACACCAATAATGAGGAAGACACCATGGAGATGTTGGGTAGGGTAACAACAATGGTGATGCATCCACATCAACCTCCTCTCATAGGTGGACCTCTAAAGCCCACTCTCCCACATTTACTTTGCAAAATGGTCAATTAGATGAAGACATATGTCATGAATTCAAATTTAATGAGAAATCTTGAAAAAAAAATAAAGATTTATATAAAAGATATCTTTACTATCTTTGTGGTGCTCATAGAGCAGCTACATGGATAAGCAATCTATGATAGTAACATACTTGGAGTTAACCTAACTAGATTTGAACACAGGTCTGAAAAGGTAACCAATTAGCTATGAGCACATTCCCCAAGGGTGAATGGGCTCGTCAACTGGTCGATGTTAGTTCAAACAAAATTTGACACATGAAATTTGAGGTTTTAGAAGTTTAGTGCAGTTGGACATCAACTAGAGTGAAAAACCTATCGAGAAAGAGTCCTAATACAATCTCTAATCCAAAAATGCAAATCTAAAGTAAAATAACCGTATCAAATGTAAATATGTTCCTTTTCAATTCATCTTTAAGTTTTATTATATTTTTAATCAGTAAATTATTTTTGGCTAAAATGATTGCAATAATGCACTAGGCCTAGACCAGAGACTAGAATTATATTAAAGATAGACCAATGTGTTACATGATGTAGAATTTCCATATGATCAAGTGAGTGGGATTCTACCCTTCTGACTCCCTTTTCATATGAAAATGGTATTTTTGAAACCACCCTAAATGTATTTTGTGTGTTAGGCATTGTAAATATAGTTAGAAGATGTAGCCTATTGGAATTAGACCTAAATTAATGAAAGCAAGAGCAATGAAATGTATAAGACCTAAGTAGGTCATGAGATTATGGATTAGACTAGGAATAAACCTAGAATGTAAGACCTAATGATTTTAGGTTTAGGTTGGAATGTACATGGGAATGATAGATACTAGATAGACTTAGGAATTGTTTTCCTACATAATTATGTGAATGTATGATTGATTAAAAGTATGAAACAAGTTAGGGAAAGGGAATGTACTAATGGTACAAGTTGTGGATTAATCTAGAGATCCCAGCTTTACATATGCATTTATACATGAATGTTGGAAATTTATGAAATACCAATAAAGTCAATTTTTATGTTTAAAAAATTATGTTTCCCAAGCTCTTTAAATTTTATTCTTCAAGAATTTTTGTTCAATTACTTTATGAAAATTATTTTATAGTTTCCTAAAAGTCATAAAATCATTATTTTACAAACATTGTGTATTTATTTACATCTTCTCATGGTTTTATTTAATTAAATATTATTTTTACATTATAAATCATGATTAGCTTAAAGGAATAAAGTTTTGTTATCAAGGTTTACATTTTATAGATAGTCTTATTACATAAGCATGTAGTATGCATTATGAAAGATAGGAATAAGACAAGGATATGCATGTAATAGCTATTGGTTAAGTTAAGATTACTTAAGAATGTTCAATACATAATAAGAGAAAAGGGATGACAAGGGGATGCTTGCATATCTGAACTGACAAGAGATATTGAAAGACCTATGTGAACTAAGAGATGTATGTGGTCTCCCATTAACCAAAGGTTATGGAATAGATTTGGTCTCCCATACGACAAAGGGTTATAGGATAAATGGCCACCTATAGACAGGGGGTCATGAGATATGGTGTATTAAGGCACAACAAGATAAGAGTAAGAGAACATCTCTCTTCCAATATTCTCATTGTCCATATAATTAAGAAAGAAACTTTACATGGTCATCAAATATGACTTAGTAAAGTATTTTTTATGTTATGATGAAAGCATAGATTTAGAAAAAATAATAATAGATGGTAAGTATGAGATCAAATATGAAAGTGTTGAAGATGGATACCAATATATTTTCAAAATATATCAAATTACATTTTTCATGCATATATATATATATATATATGTATATCTCCTATGTTTAAATGTGTTTATATTTACATATATAACCAAAAGGAATTTTCAACCCAAAGTGGGGTTAGCTTTTATGCTCACTAAGTATTTGGGTTATACTCACCTCTCTCATTAACATTTTTCAAGTTAATGAATTATATGGAAGCAATATAGGTTGGGAGATAACTTCAGGATATGCATGTGTATAAAATTAAATACGTGATTCCTTTAACATACTTCTATTGATTAGTGTCCATCCAGTTAGATATTGGGTCCTAGTTATAGAATGATTTTAGTAAAATATTTTATTTAAATTCTAGAATTATTTATTCAAAATGTTTTCAGTAAATTATACATATCATGAATTTTATTAAAAAGGAATTAAGAATCATGTTTTAACGTTTATTTTCATAATTTCAAAAGTTAAAACAATTTTTAGTAAGAATATGCTCATGAATTCATAAATCACCATAGGATAATTTATGTCAATCACACCCCAAATTTTAAGATATGACAATAATGTGTTACATAGCCTCAAATTTACCATGAAAATTCACAACAAATGTAAGTTCAAAGAAAGAAAAAGCAACAATAATTTATATACCAGTAGTCAAACTAGCCAAATAGCATGGTTTACACATACTTCAATAAATACAGCTAGAGTATTGTTAATAACTTGCAAATAAATACAACTAAGTTATTGTTACACTTACATCTTTGCATAATTTTTCATATAATAGTTTTGTTGAACCTGTCCACATCATCCCTCATTTTCAATTCACCAACTAGAAACAAGGCAAAAACCTTATCTAAACAATAAGATACGCTCCAAACAGAAAATAATGATAGTAAAATGTCTCCTAGTATAAACTATGCATTTGTTACTAATCTATCAAACAGAAAATTAGAAATGTGATAAACAAGTTGGATTACTAGCTTACTCAAGAATCTCAATAAAAAAGAAACAACAAACTCAGACAAAAGGGAACTAATATGTCCCATACAGTTCCAATACCTTCGATAGATAGATATGATACTTAATTCTCAAAAACATAGTGCCCTACTCTACTGCAAACATATACAGAAACATCAACTTTAGGAACGAATAAGATTATCATTAATATTTCATCCAATTTGGAGATTAGTATAATATGCATTGCACCTTCATGTACTAATAGAACACAATCTATTGTTAGCATGACTAGGAAACAAATAGCAATAAAGAATTTCATAATTGTATAAACACGTTGATTAAGAATAAAGGAAGCACAAAAGAAATCTTAGATAAAGCGAGTGTTCAAGTAATCAATTTTTATTTGAATCAAAGGTTCCTAATTTCTATTTCCAATTTAATCTTGAAATTTGAGGAATGTCTCACCATGATTCATTAAGTAATATTTGATAATTAAACTAGTGCAAAAACAAATTTAGACAAATCAAGTATGTTCTTAAAGCAATTCAAAATCAAATAGATTTATGGAACTAGTTTGAAAGTAATCATTTTTTAACTTAACAACCATTCAAGAAAGTAAGCCCTTATATACAATTTCTTTGAACCTCAAATGTGTAAGAACTTGATACTAGTGATAATTGAGCAAGGGTAGACTGGAATAGGAATAGGAAAATTGCTAATACAATCTTTCTACTTTCCCCTATTTGTTGATAATTAAGCAAAAGTGTGAAAATTGGATATACAGTCTCCCAAAATGCATATACAATCTCTTATAAACAATCTCTCTACTTTCCTCTTATGTACAATCTTTCTACTTTCCCTTGTTTGTTGATAATTAAGCAGGAGTGTGTGCAAATTGCATATACAAAAATTCATTCCACCAAACAAATAGACAAGAATAGGAAAGTAAGATTCTACAACTAACATGCACCTAAATCACTATCACAAAGTGCTACAAACTTTATTCAATTAAACCATATATGGTATCCAACAATGAAAAGGTACATGTCTCAATTCAGTTTATGATTCTAAGACTTAAGAAATTCCAGACTTGGTAGGTAATTTGAAAATACAATAACTTAACAAACCAAATTGAAACTATTTTACAAAACTTTCTTTGACTATCATACAAGCCATTTTCATACAATGAGTTGGCTTGACTAAAGCTTCACAAACTCCATTAGTATAATTGAGCTAATTCCAGCTAAGCTCAAACTTCAATTCTAGTTCAAACTTAACAAAACTTTTTTCAATAATCTATATTTGACTAACTTAGTTCAAATCCACCCCTAATTGATATTGCTCATTGGTTTATTGTTCTAGGATCATATGTAATTCAAGACTATAAAAAATGTATACTATCAACCACATCAAGAACTATCATATACTAAAACAAAACTGAAGAAGCAAGCACAACACCAATATTATTAAGAGAAGTAAAGTGCAAAAATACACAAAGGTAAATAAAGTTCCAATTAATACAGCATTGCAAAACAGACCACGAAGTCCAACAACTAGAGAACACAAAGTTAGGTTAAAAAAAAAAGAAGAGTTGAATACAAACACAAAGTTAGTCATGATTTAGGTTTATGTCATTGCAAAATATGGCATCATGAAGGAGCCCAAGCATGTTGGATATCAGTACCTTAGGGGCTAGAATGTATCAGATTCCAATATGCAAAAGCTTTAGTAAATCTTCCATTATTTGCTTTCTAATCCACTTGAGCTATCACAAACCAAACCCAAAAGTTGAGAGACACAAATTTTTTCCCCCAATTAACATAAACAAATTGGGGCAATTGACATATACAATTTTTTGTCAGTTTTGTCACAAATTCTCTAAACCCTAATTAATAGACGCAAATTTCTATCACAAACCAAAGCTAGAAATGGAGCACAACTTCAGACAAATTTCAATAAATTATTACTTATCATTATATTTACAATTTGAAATAAAAAAAATTCTAAAATGTTGCTTTCAAGTTTAATAAAATTTATTAATTGTAAAAAAATGAAATACTTCAAATTAATATATGAATTTATATGTTGTAAGAAAAAAATCAATTTTGCATTAAAAAATTAAGTATTTAAATATATTTATATTTATTCCTTTTCAAAACAGATTTCAATAAAATAGAAGAAAATATATCATGAGAACTTGTATTGTTTAAAAATTAAAAATCTATGCTTGAATTTAAATTATAGATCTAAATCCAAGGACTTGTTTAAAATGAGTTCTGACCCCATGAGGCAGCAAGAAGTTGTATACTCCGAATAAAATTTGAGATCAAATACTACTTAATCTTGTATAATATTTAAAACTTTATATATTTAAAATATAATTTTAATTTTGATCTTATACAATTTGAATTTTGGCTCCATATTCCAATCCTAGATCCTTCATAATCTAAATCAACATGACAAAGATAAAATCTTAATGTTTTAAATTCAAATGTTAATCTTAAAGATAATTTTTTTACTTATATGTTATTGACGGTAGAATTTGGCAAGCCCAAATTTTGTTAACCAGAAAAGTTTAATAAACCCTAAATTGCAATTCCAGTCAATCTAAGAAAGAGAGAAATGGAGAGAGAGGGCAAGAAGAAGAACGGGGAGATAGCACTGGGGGGTTTTAACATGATTCGACTAAAGTTGATTGTCAACCCCTACATCGATGATAGTTTTATTTCTCTATATAATTTTGCAGAGTTATAGTATATGGTGTATAGTAGGTTCTCTCCGAGTTTGAAAGTTGGCTCTCTTTATCTAACATTACTCTCCTAGATGGGCTCTCATTATACAATAATCTTAACCCCTAATTATAGTTATTGAAGTGTAGAAGTTGGATGTAAAATAGTAACCAAAATGTTTAATTAATTGCAAGTTAATTCCTGATGATTGACATCTACAAGTTGGCCATGCAAGCTAGTCCTATTCTTGGGTTTGACCAAAGTAAGTCTTTTGGAATATGGTTAAGGTGGCATGTTTCGACCAACGGCCTGAAGCTCATTGTTAATTAACTTGGAGCAGTTGCCTTGACCTTTGTCCTGTGATTTGGGCTCATACTTAGTAATCAGGTGCCTTTGCCCAGCAACCTTAATTTTGGATGAGCTGTGTGTCTTCTAATTGGACTTGGCTATTGGGCTTTTACTAGACCATTTTGTATGGTTCCAAAAATACCTATAATATTAGCCCCCTAACTTTTAATTCATTCTATGGACTGGGAGCTATCATCTGCTGGCAAAAGCCTGCCTTTATAATCTATAGTGCCATCATTTTAGACTTCTATTTCATCATTTTATCTACACCAAGCCATACATTTAATGCGCATGCTTCATAGTCGTTGGCATGGTAATCTTGCTTTTTGGTAGACTGTTAGATTGAGGACAGTTGACCAGTCTCTAGATTTATCAGTAAGACCAAACTAGTCTATATAATGTGTGGCAAACCTTCTTTCCTACTTCATAGAATGACATGACAGGTTTATTGGCTGAGCCCCCCATATTTTTGAATGTATGGATCTTGGATGAGGTATGTATAGCCTGTTGCATAGGAAGTTCCCATGGACAATTCCTCTTTGAGGATCATGGGAAGTTTTGTACAAATTTCATAGCCTCTTCATGGTGGTGCTAATGAATTTAACTTTTTCACCTTTGTTCTTTCGCCTTCTTGTAAAGTGATCTACTCACTTGGTTTTTTAGAGTGCACTGGGGGCAATGAGGCTGAGGGAAGAGCTCTTAGCTTGGGAGGAGGACAAAAAAAAGCTTGAACAGTCGACTTGCTTGTTGATCCTTCAGCTCTTCGTGGTTCAATTTTTTGAAGCTAGCCTTCCTTTTTTAGGATATGATAGCTATAGGCTTATCTTGATATATTATTCTCGAATCTTCATATGTAGATTTACCTCATTGAAAGAGGTTTTGTAATGAAATTTGCATAATATTTTTACTCTTCCAAGCATGATAAGTCAAATGTTCAGTAGATAATAGAAGATAACACGTGAGCTGACATGAATAGATTCCTACAAATCATAGCTGAACAAATAAATATTAATTAAGTTGAATGACCAAGTAGTTACATTAATTCATCTCAATTGGCAATGAATTCAAGCACCAGAGTGCCTCAACTGGTAATGAGTTTGAGTACCAAAGTGTCTCAACTGGTAATGAGTTTGAGCATCAGGGCAAGTTGTATAAGAGCTGCACCTTATAGTAGGTCACATGAGAGTTGCAGCTTATATTAGGTCACATGAGAGTTGCACCTTAATTAAAATAAGTTAAATGCTGAAGTAGGTCACATGAGAGCTGTGCCTCTAAATGATAGGTCGCATGCATACAGTGTCAAATAGTAAGTCGTATGCATGCATTTATCCAGTAGTAAGTCACATGCATATGATGTTGAAAAGTAGGTCGTATGCATGCATTTGTAGATAATAGATCCCACTATAGCAATTATGTTACTTAGTGGGTTGCACCATGGTAATCTTGTTACTCAATGGGTGGTATGAATGCACAACAGCAATCTTGTTGCTCAATAGATAGAATTTTAGCACCTTAATGCCTCAACTAGCCTCATAACATAGCTAGCAATGGATTTTTTTTAGCATCTTAGCGCCTCAACTGGCTTAGAACCTTAGCTGGCAATGAATTTAAGTAACAAATTTAAGCATTGAGGGGCCTCAACTTAAGTACCAGAGTGCCTCAGCTAGCAATAAATTTTTTACATGCATGTGATGCCGAATAGTAGGTCGTATGCATGCTGAGTGGGAGGTTGCATGCATATAGTGCCTAATGCGATTTTGAGAAATAGATCACATGCATATGATGTCGAAAAGTAGGTCGTATGCATGTCAAGGAGTAGGTCACATTAATATGGTGCCAAGAAGTAGATCACATGCATACTGTGTCGAATAGTAGGTCGTATGCATGTCGAGGAGTAAGTCACATTAATATGGTGTTAAGTAGGTCGTATTAATGCAATTTTGAGAAGTAGATTGCATGTATACAATAATAAAGAGTAGGTCGGATGCATGTTAAAGAGTAGTTTGTATTAATATAGTGCTAAGAAGTAGGTCATATTAATGCTATTTTAAGAAGTAGATCACATGCATACAGTGCCAAAGAGTAAGTCATATGCATGCCTTACATGAGATATTGTCCGTTTTGGAGTATCGATGGGAGATCTCATTCCTAGATGGCTCCTTATGGTTTTGTCTTTATAGGGGGCCCTCTTATGAGAGGGCATGAGCAGATATCCTATATCCCAAGCTTAGGGAGCTCCAACTCCATTCTATATAACATTTGTCAAAATCTCATTCAACACATAGTCGTGACAATTTAAGGGAAAAACCTAGGTGCTTTTACTAACTTATAAATGATATTACATAACCACATGATTTTCATAGCATATGTTTGCTTTTGCTCAAGATCCTATCGTGGTTACTGAGGTCATTGTCTTGCAGGTCACACCATATAGTCTTTTAAGTGACCATTCTTGATCAAATTCTCAATCGCATCTTTGAATGCCCAACAATTTGGAGTATTGTGCTGGACTTCATCATGATAGTTAGAAAACTTATATCTCTGTACTCGTGGGGAGTCCTTACAGGGTTGGATTTCTCGAAGTCCTCCCCATCCTTCTTTATTATGATATCCTATCTTGGGAGTCTAATAGGTTCACTCTTAGCATTATTCATAAGCTGATTATTAAAGTTGTTCTTGCTCCTCTTTTTATTCTAATTAGAGTTGTTTGCCTCGTCCTTATGATCAAACTTCTTTGTGCCAAAGGTCTCTTCCCACCTGATCTATTTGATAGCTCGTTCATAAAATTTGCCCAAGTCCCTTACTAAGGACTTATATATGTTCTTATATAGCTTTCTATCCTTACAGAGTCCTTCTGTTAGGATACTCTCATCAGAGGGGTTCTCTACATTTTTAACCTCATACCTGAATTGGATGATGTAGTCTTTTAACAATTCATTCTTCTATTGAAAAACCATCACAAGGTGGCAAGATGGCACAAACTACTTCCTTAATCCTTTATATTGGTTGATAAATCTCTTCTGGTATTCTTCCTAATTGTCAATGCTGCGAGCTAGGAGATTCCTGAGTCATGTTCAAGGCAGTCTCCTAGTGTAACTGGGAAAACATGACACTTGACTAGTGGATTGGTTATCTGGAGATCCATCTAAATATTAAATGCATCTAGGTGGTCATATGGATCGCTATCCTCATTGTACTGTGGGATGATGGGGATTTTAAACTTATGAGGAAGAGGCTCTGTCTCGATCTCCCTGGGGAGTGGTGTCCTCTCCTTCTAGCGATCTTGATTATTTTGAGCCTGAGGGTGTTATTCTAATTGTTGTACTATCTAGAGCAACTACTTCATGACCTAGTTCTGAGCTCCAAGTCATTGATTAGAAGATTGTTGGCTCTTCTTACCTCCTAGGTTGTGGAAGTAACAAACTAAAGTCTCTTGCCTCTAATTGGTTTTATTTGAGTTATCAATTCGACATGAGCTCCCAAGTTGTTAATTATCATCATGCTCATGAGCTCAGTAGATCTCTGATCTTGTCTGTAAGTTAGAGGGGTGAGCTGAATTGGCATGTTAATGGACTCCTTTGGGTGTTATAACCTTAACTTACATTTGCGTGCCCAAGGTTTATGCTTGTACTAATATTTTAACTGCCTCAATTAATTCTTTTACTGTGTTCTCAAACACCTATTGATGTTGGTGCCACATTTGCATTTCATCAATTCCAAGAATAATATTAGCAGGTGATAACTCTATGAAAATGGAGTTATCTTGATGTTCCTAGACTTAAATTATTGAAGTATAAGAGTGATTCTTTGTAAATAA
>JANHAO010017265.1:0-14042 GCA_026873985.1 Saraca asoca
GATATTTAATTTCAATTTTTATTAAGATGTAATTTTTAGAATCATCTTATTATTGTCAATTTACTTTTCAAAATGGGGACAAATTGATTGATGTATTGACTATTTGAGTAATTTTTATTTTTATTTTTATGAAATGTGTGTGATTGGCTGATGCTGCAACAATTTCAGGCTGTAAATGACCAGAATCGATTCAACAAATTATAATAGAATCTATTCATACTATAACAAATTGATTCATTATAAAAAGAATCGATTCATTAGTTTTCGAAGCGATTGTGAAATTGATTGAAAGTTGTGAAACTCTAGGTGGAAAATTTGTCATATATGAATCGATTCGGTAATCCATGAATCGATTCATGTCTACAAAAAAATCATTGCCTATTAATGAATTGATTACTGAATCGATTCAAGAAGAGGAAAAAACCATTTCCTATAGGATGAATCAATTACCAAATCAATTCAGGAAGTAAAAAATCGTTGCCTATACTATGAATCGATTCTTGAATTGATTCACTATTGCTGTAAGAAACGGTTGCTAAGCAATGGCTTTTGCATGTTGCATTCATAATTAATGACAACACTTTTTAACCATTGCCTAAACTAGCAACGGTTGTATAACAGTTGCCTATTGTGAACCAAAAAATCGTTCCTTATTCTGAATTTATAGGTAATGATTTTTTAATGCGTTGCCATAAACACTCAAAAAAATCGTTGCCTAAAGGAATAGGCAATGCTGGATTAGAGAACGGCCAAAAATCATTGCCTAAAATAATAGGAAACAGTTTTAAGGCTTTAGGCAATGATTTTTGGTCGTTGCCTAAAGCCAAAAATGTTGTAGTGAGCTCTGAGTTTTTCTCTCTATTTTTCGCAATGTGTTATGAAAAAGTTAAGTTTGAAATAAGGTTTGGTCTATTTATATTTGAGATAACCAACATTTAGAAATAACTAATTTTTAGTCTTTGAATTGATTTGTGAATCGATTCGTAGTGATTATAACAAACTTATAACTAACAAATCAATTTATGAACCAATTCAATGCATGTAAAAATTCATGATCAAATTGATTAATGAATCAAATCATAGTGTTTTAAAAATAGGTGTTGAAACTATTAGAGAATCGATTCAGAAAAATTCAAAACATTCGATATGAAAAGTTTTCTTCATGAATCGATTGGTAAATCGATTCAAGTCCTTTTCACAAGTTTTCCATTAGTAATCGATTGGAGAATCAATTTTACAAGTTTTTCAATATGAATTGATTCACAAGGTGTAAAATGATTTCTTTATAAAACTTGTACTTGTGAAAGATCATATAAAAACTTTGTTCAAAAACTTTTGATTTATAACATATTTAAATTGATTATTTGCTATCTTAAATCAACTTAGATCAAATTGATTTAGAATTCACTTACAAAAGATCCTATGAAATCAAATAAAGAATACTACATTGATGGGGACCTCTGGATCATTACTTGATTAACTTTGAACCTGCAAAACTAACAAACACTTAAACATATAGTTAGATTGAGATATTAAACAAGATTTTTTTCAATCATTAAAACTGAAGAAATAAGTTACCTAGGCTAACAGTCTCCCCATTTTTTATATTGACAAATAATCTAAGATAAGGTTCAAAGTGTCAATATCATCTTTTCTTCAACAATTTAAAAATCTCATCTTTTCTTCCCCTTTTGGCACATAAAAAAGAAATAGTGCCTCACTAAAGAGTGAAAAAGGGAATGAGTAATCAAAATAGTATCAAAGTATCAAAATTAGAATTCAACATAAAGAAAAAGACTAGCTTCTTATGATTTAAAAGTAAGCTCCCCCACAACTAGTTATTCTTCTAATTAATAAAATATTGTGCTAGAATTGATTTAAGTAAGAAAAATAATATGAATCAAAGTAAAAATATATTCTGGTTTATAACATTAGTTTTTGAATTGATATAGTAAAAATTGAGTTGAGTAGGAGTGATTGAATCAATTTCCAAATCGATTGATTTGATACTGGATCGATTCGATAATTGATTTACTAGATATTGAATCAATTCGACAACTAATTCAACTATATTGAATAAAGACTTTCAAAAATTTTAAGATATACCAAAACATTGAAAATTTTGTGAATCGGTTTAGGAATCGATTCACTGTGCAAATTTTTGAATCTTGAATCGATTCTAGAATCGATTCAAAAACTCAAATTAAACTTGGAAAAAATTTGAATCAATTATGAACTTAATTCAGAAAACTTGAAATTAGTTTTATGCAGTTTTAAGCCAGAAAACTTGCACATTCAGGCATGTACTAAAATAGATGAACTCAATACAAGTTAAAACACAATTCAAACATTAATTCAAATGATGTATACCTACAAAACAATCTAAAAGAAACTCCGATGCTCAAGTTAGAAATCATAAAAAAAAACTATGCAAAAAAGTTAAACTATCAAAACATTAAAACATTGAGGCATTGAGTTATTAAAAGTTTGTCAATTATTTTCTGAAAAGTCTAACATCTCAAGCTCTCTTCAAATAAATACAAATAGCTTTTCATCTAGTGATTTAGTGAAAATGTTAGCTAGTTGAAAATTAATTTATATAAATTATATT
Organism: Saraca asoca; assembly: GCA_026873985.1. Taxonomy (NCBI): domain Eukaryota; kingdom Viridiplantae; phylum Streptophyta; class Magnoliopsida; order Fabales; family Fabaceae; genus Saraca; species Saraca asoca. The sequence continues at coordinate 2,612 of JANHAO010017265.1, forward strand.
GAGATGTCACCTCATTGAACATGATTTCTGAGAAAATGGTGCCTTATTTGTATGTGTTTTGTTTTTGAGTGCATGATAGGATTTTTTATAAGGTTAATAGCACTTGTATTATCACACATCATGGGAATCTTGTCAAATTTCAATCCAAAATTTGAAAGTTGCTATTTCATCTACAAAATCTGAGCATAACAACTTCTAACTGTTATGTATTCTACTTTAGTAGTTGAGAGTGCTATACAGTTTTTCTTTTTGCAAGACCAAGACATGAGTGAGTGGCCAATAAACAGACATGCACCACTAGTACTCTTTCGATCAATCTTGCTACCAGCATAGTCTATATTTGAATAACCAAGTAGACTACAAGTATCTATTTTTGGATACCATAACCCCAAATGCTTACTGCCAATAAGATATATAAAAGTTCTTTTTACTGCTCCAAGATGTGATTCTTTTGGATTAGTTTAATATCTGGCATAGAGGTAAACACTTAGCATAATATCAGGTCTACTGGCTGTCAGATAAAGCAAACTTTTTATCATTCCTCCAAACAAACTCATGTCTACAACTTTACCATTTTCATCTGAATTTAATTTAAGTGCAGGACTCATTAATGTTTCATTGGGCTTACAACTATCAAATTGGAATCTTTTAAGTAAGTCAATTGTATATTTTGTTTAGCTCAAAAAAGTACTAGTTGAGCATTGTTTAATGTGTAAACCAAGAAAGTAGGTCAGTTCTCCCATCATGCTCATCTCAAACTCACTCTACATTATCTTAGAAAAATCTTTACAAAAAACATCATCAGTAGAACCAAAGATTATATCATCTACATGAACTTGAACCAATAAGATATGCTTTAATTTTTCTTTTATAAATAGTGTGGTATCAACGTTTCCTCTTCTAAAGCCTTTTTGGATTAGAAATTTACTTAACCTATCATACCAAGTTCTAAGTGCTTGCCTTAATCCATACAAAGCTTTTTGAAGCTTAAAAACATGACTTGGATAGAGGTGATCCTCAAACTCAGGGGGTTGTTGAACATACACCTTTTCCAAAATACATTCATTTAAAAAGGCACTTTTGACATCCATTTGAAAATGTTTAAAATTTCTATAGTAAGAGAAAGCTAGCAATATCCTAATGGCTTCTATCCTAGCAACTGATACAATGGTTTCATCATAGTCTATTCCTTCTTCCTGATTATAACCTTTTGTAGCTAACTATGATTTATTTCTTATGATCAAGCCATTCTCATCCAATTTATTTTTAAAATCCTATCTAGTACCTATAACAGAACTATTTTTAGGTTTTTGAATAAGTGTCGTAACTTGGTTTGTTTTAAATTGGTTCAATTCTTCATGCATAGCTAGAACCCAACTTTCATCTTTTAAGGCCTCTTGGATATTTTTAGGCTTAATTTGTGAAACAAAAGCTAAATGGTTGCAGATATTTCATAAATGGCCAGGTGTTACCCATTTAATAACTTCTCCTATCATCAAGTTTTTGGGATGATTTTCCATGAACTTCCATTGTTTCTAAGAAGTGTTGGGATTAGAAATGTCTAAGATCACTATATCATTATCATCTTCCTTGGATCAAGAGCATATATGTTTAATTGATCTTGTTGTTCCTTTAAGTTAGAGTTAGAAATCAACCAATGTTGTTGATCATCTTTTGCTCTTAACCTATCTACACTTAAGGTAATTTCATCAAAAATAATATGTATGGATTCTTCAATCTTCAAATTCCTTTTTGTTATAAACATAAAAGGCTTTACTAACTAAAGAATATCCAATAAAAATAGCTTCATTTAATTAAGCATAAAATTTATTCAAATTATCTTTACTATTATTGTGAACAAAGCAGCTACAACTAAAAACATGAAGATATGACACAATAGGCTTCTTTCCATGATAGAGTTCATAGGGAGTTTTATTCAAAATAGGTCTTATCAAAACTCTATTTGATACATACAGGCAATGTTAACTACATTTGCCCAGAAAGGCTTAGAAAGTGACCTATCATTCAACATTGTTCTTGCCATATCAACTAAATATCTATTTTTCCTTTTAGCTACACCATTCTATTTAGGTGTCCTTGGTGCTAAAAAATTATGGCTTATGCCACTTGATGCATAGAAAGTAGCAAATTCCTTATTTTCAAACTCTCCTCCATGATTGCTTCTAATGTTGACTATGGTGAACCTTTTTTCATTTTGAATTACATTTGCTAATTTTTTAAAAGCTTCAAATGTATCACTTTTATGTAATAGAAATAGGGTCCATGTAAATCTAGAATAATCATCTATAATTACAAGCACATTGAGATTTCCTCCATAGCTTCTAATCCTAAATGGTCCTATTAGATCCATGTGAAGCAAATCAATGGGTTTTGAAGTAGAAACAACCTTTTTTTATTTGAAAGAGGATTTGACTTGCTTTCCTTTCAGGCATGCATCACACATTCTGCTTTTAGTGTAGTTTAATCTTGGCAATCCTAAAACTAAATTCTTCCTAGAGAGTTTTCCTATCAATTCCATATTAGTGTGCCCTACTTTCCTATGTTAGATCCAAGAATCTTAGTTCAGACTAACTAAACAAGAGGAATCTAGATTTGATTTAGCATACAAGTCAATTATGTAAAATTATTAATTCTTCATCCTACAAGTTTAGCTTGTTTGCCACTATATTTAAATTGAAAATTACTTTGTTTCCTTTGTCACAAAACTGATTGACACTTAATAGATTATGTTTCAAACCTTCAACCAACAACATATTGTCAATAAAATAGTTAGGCATCTTACCAACTTTACCTATTCCAATCACTTTTCCTTTGGCATCATTTCCAAAGGTTACTTTCCCTCCTATGATAGATGTGAGAGTGATGAAGTTGTTTCTATTCCTTGTCATATAACATGAGCATCTGTTGTCAAGGAACCACAAATTGCTTCTCTTCCTCCCACAATCCTACAAAATAGAGATTTTACTTGCTTTGTTAGTACATAGTTGATCTTGGGTCCATATCTATTAGGTAGCAATGAAATATTCTCTTTGGAGCTAGAAGTTTTAGGTAGCCAAACCAGTTTTTCATTCAATCTTAGAACATAGGTGCTATTTCTATATGGACAAAATTTAATATGATAACATCTATGATTGTAATAAAAGTAGGTAATGTAATGAACATTTCTCTTTCTCATTGCTTGTTTATAACTTGAACCAGCTTTGTTTTGATAACCTTTTTAATTTTCTAGCATACTATTAAGATTTACCTTGCCATCAGCAAATCCTTGTAAAGCCTTATTCAAATTTTCTATCTCAATCTTGTAAGACTCACAATGATCACATACTTTACTCTCACTTAATAATTTCTCAGCTAAGATATTCATATCACTATTCTTTTCTTCAAATTGCTTGATTTTTTTAAGCAAATTTTCATTCCAAGTCCTTAATTACTTTAACTCTTTATTAGCTTTAGTCAATGCTTCATAGATTTCCTCATACAAATCATCAGATTCTGTTGACGTTGGATTTTGGTTGTGCTCCAAACTTCGACCAACGCGGGATTCTTCGGGATTTCAAGCCTACTTTTGGTTAGCTAATGAGAAGAATGACTAAAAATGAGATGGGATGGACGGAGGAGTAAGAGGAAGACACCAAATTTAATGTGGTTCGGCCAAATCCAGATCTCGTTGGACCCTACGTCCACTGTATGTATGATATATTAGCAGGATTACAATTGGTCACTACTTTTCATCTTTACAGAGTCTTTGCTTATATGTGATTGATCTCTCTCATACTCATTCCTTATTCCCCTCCTTTTCTATTTACCAAGTGTCCCCTTTTATAGAAGGAAGAAGGAGACATGCATAAATTATAAGCTACAGTGGTGTTTACATCAAGTCATAAGTAGAAAAGATAGTTGTAGGCCACAATCCGACTGCATAGGCTGCGGAGGTGGGCCCCTCTCGTTAGTTAAAGAATTTTAGCTTGTAGCCATTGCATGGTGTTGCTTCTATCATGCGGAGAATATTGTACCTCTGAGCTAGGATCTGGATTCAGACTTGAGATGCTTGTGCAGTGACGAGGAAGCGAGCTTAACGAGCTCTCGCAAAGGGGGGGTCGAGCATACTTGACAAGTATCTTATCGGATCATCAGCCAGTGAAGTACGGTTCACTGAGGAGAAGCTCGTTAAGGAAAAGTTCATTGATGTGCTTCTGGCGATCTGATGACCTCTTTTCTTTGGTGATTTCAAGTCTACTACCTTGCCTTAGCTCGATTTTCATATACAACATCAGCCCCCTAACTCTCAACTCATGCAGTAGGCTGGGAGTTGAAGACCTTTCGGGTTTCAATCGGTCAAAAGTGGAACCATTGTTTCCTTCCCCCCAGGTTTTGTTTTTACCGAAGTGAAATCAATAATTATGACCGCACTAAGTTAAGTCCTTTCCGAGGCCATTAATGCATATGGTTGGGGGAGATGGATTTGGACCCATTAATGAACTGTTTCTTGCTCTATTTAAAGGAAAGACTATCTTCCAGCCTTATTTCTCAAAACAAATTATGGAATACTTTGATAAGCTGCCATTGAAATTTTGGCCCCTCCTAGAGGTGTGTATGGTCTGCTACATATGTGATTCGGAAGAATAGTTCTCTCCGGTAATGTGGAAGGATCTTCTATGGATCCCAGATTATGTCCTCTTGGTTCTGTCGTGAGGTAATTGTTCGGCCGGCCAAGCTCCTGAGGCTTCCTGGTTAGGTTTTTTTAGGAGGAGCAGGTGGTCGAGGGTATAAGGGATGCAGCACTGTCACCGATTGTGCATTTGAAGGAAAAATGAGCGACGTGCTATTCTCAAAATGTGGTTATCCACGGCTGGCTTCTTTTCCCTTCTTTTTTTTCATTTGCTTTCTTTTCTTCTTCTTTTAGTGGGGGCTTCTTTTGCTCCTCAACTACCTGGTACTTTTAGGATTTTTCAATCTATTTCACCTTGTTCTGTATTCAGAGCTTTCTAATGTAGATATGCCTCACTAAGGTCTTTTAATGAATAAAATTGCCTTCTAGTACTTTCTACTTGTTGTTTCTATTTTTGATACGCACATTGTTTGATTGATCTGAGTGGCTTGTATGTACCTGAAAAATAGAGTGGGAAATGCACGTACCTAATCGTAGGCAAGTTGTGACTTAATTAGTTTTGCATGAGAGCTATGAAATAATTAGTGAGTGATCTTGTGCTTGAATATGCAAGAGAGCTGCAATTTAATCAGGTTTGCATGAGAGCTGCGAAGCAATTAGTAAAAGGTGACTGATCTTGTGGTCGGGGCGATCTTGTGCCCAAAGGGGTGGCCGATCTTGTGGTTGGGGTGATCTTGTACCCAAAGTAAAAGGTGATCGATCTTATGGTCGGGGTGATTTTATGCCCAAAGGGGTGACCAATCTTGTGGTCGGGGCGATCTTGTGCCCAAAGTAAAGGGTGACGAATCTTGTGGTCGGGGTGATTTTGTGCCCAAGAGTTTGTTTTGGAGTGTCTCCATGCCTCAGCGAGCCCTCAGCTCAACTGGTGAGTTATTTTCTAGCGTCTTCACGCCTCAGCGAGCCCTTAACTCAACTGGTGAGTTATTTTCGAGCGTTTCCATGCCTCATCAAGCCCTTAGCTCAACTGGATAGGTGAGTTTGTTTTTGGAGCGTCTCCACACCTCAACGAGCCCTCAGCTCAACTGGTGAGTTATTTTCGAGCGTCTCCATGCCTCAGCAAGCCCTCAGCTCAACTGGATGGGTTTTTCATCAATTCTTCTTCGGATTAAGCTCCGGGGGACCTTCATTAAATAATAAATTAGAGCACTCAACCTCTCGTAAAACTTATAACAAGTCGATAGTGTGCAGACGACGAGTGTTGCTGATCGTAACAAAAGAAAATTTAATATTAGTAAACATGTTCAAAAATGCCCACACAATTCATGAATAAACACAAAGGTCTAGAAGATTGTCCTGATAATAGGGGATCGCTCTCACTCAGCATTTCGCTGATAGGACCCATGTTGTTGCCTAGAGGGTTGCACAATGTAATTGTGCAGGCATCCTCTTTTAATGAGATCTTCGATGGCATCTTGCAATGCCCAACATTTTGAGGTGACATGTCCGAACTCGTTGTGGTATGCACAAAATTTTCCTTGGTTGACTCTGGACTTGCCGAGAGTCTTCAGGGGTAGAGGTTTTCCAAAGTCTTCCTTATCCCTTTCCATTGCGAAGATCTTGTCTTGAGCCTTTGACAAGATACTATAGGTGCTGTGACGAGCCTAGAACGGAGGCCTTTCATCCTTGCCCCTTTTACGGATTGAAATTCGGGGTTGTCATTCCCACTTCCACGGTTGTTTCTCTCCTTGTTCAGGGCCGAGCTGCCCGTTTCGATTTTTCATGGATCGAAAGTTTCGTTCCACCTAATTTGCTTTGCGACCCTCAAAGAATTCTCCCAGACTGCTCATCGAGGACTTGTGCAGATTCTTAAACAACTTTCCATCCCTACGGAGACCTATTGAGATGGCAGCCAGAATAACCTCATCCGAGGGTTTCTCTACATTATTGGCTTCGTGCCTGAAAAGAGTGAGGTAATCTTTCAGTGCCTCCTGCTTGCCCTGGAAGACTGTAGCAAGGTGGCATGAGGGCGTGAGTCGCTTCCTTAGTGCTTGATATTGATCGACAAATCTTTCCCAACACTTCTCCCAACTGCCGATGCTGCGAGCTGGGAGACTCTTGAACCACGCTAGAGGGACTTCGCCTAGGGTAGCGGGGAAGACGAGCCATCTGACCAAAGGGCTACAAGCTTAGAGATCCATCTAGATATTGAATAGGTCCAGGTGGTTACATAGGTCACTATCTCCGTCATACAACAGGATGGCTGGAACTTTAAGTTTACTCGGTAGGGGTTCTTCCATGATTTCTCTAGACAGAGGGGTCTACTCCCCAAAGCGCCCTTAGTTATTTTAGGTGCGGAGGTACTCCTCCAAATACTTAACTCTTTGAAGGAGGCCTTCCACCACGTTACCTAAGCCCTCCAGCCCTTGACTAAGGACTTGGTGGCTCGATCCATCATCCTGACCACACGAATGGCGATTCAAAATTTGCTGCCAGATGATCTCGCTAGAACGTTCAACCTCAGGTACGGTGGGTTCAGTCTGCACTTGTACATTCTTGGCTTGTGCTTGTACCAGTATCGTGACTGTTTTAGTCAATTCCTCCATCATATGCTCGAGTCTTTTCTAATGCTGGACCCAGATTTGTGGTTCTTTGATGCTGTCAGTAGCGAGAGCTGGTTACGCCGAGCTGGCTAGAGGGAGGCTAGTGGCCGTTCTAATTACCAGAGCAGTGGACAAGTCCATTGTTGAAACATGTCCATCTGGGGTTTGGCATCACACGTTCAAGGCCCTAGTAACTCTTCCTCTAGCCATTACAATGAAAGGTCAACCAGAATAGGTGAGATCCCCACAGACGGCGTAAAAGATGTTGACGTTGGATTTTGGTTGTACTCCAAACTCTGGCCAACGGGGGATTTTTAGGGATCTCAAGCCCACTTTTGGTTAGCTAATGAGAAGAATGACTAAAAATGAGATAGGATGGACGGAGGAGTAAAAGGAAGAAACTAGATTTAATGTGGTTTAGCCAAATCCAGATCTCATTGGACCTTACGTCCACGATATGTATGATATATTAGCAGGATTACAAATAGTCACTACTTTTCATCTTTACAGAGTCTTTGCTTATATATGATTGATCTCTCTCACACTTATTCCTTATTCCCTTCCTTTTCTATTTACCGAGTCTCCCCTTTTATTGAAGGAAGAAGGAGACATGCATTATTTATAAGCTACAGTGGTGTTTACATCAAGTAATAAGTAGAAAAGATAGTTGTAGACCACAATTCAGCTGCATAAGCTGTGGACGTGGGCCCCTCTCATTAGTTATAGACTTTTAGCTTGTAGCCATTGTGTGGTGCTGCTTCTGTCATGCAGAGAATCTTATACCTTTACTCTGGGATCTGGATTCAGACTTGAGATGCTTGTGTAGTGACGAGGGAGTGGGCTTAACGAGCTCTTGCAAAGGGGGGGTCGAGCATACTTGACAAGTATCTTACCGAACCATCAGCCAGCGAAGTACGGTTTGCTGAGGAGGAGCTCATTGAGGAGAGGTTCGTTGATGTGCTTCTGGCGATCCGACGACCTCTTTTCTTTGGTGATTCCAAGTCTGTCACCTTGCCTTAGGCCGATTTCTGTATACAACAGATTCATTATCAGTTTCAACATTAGTTTGAATGTTGGACTCATTATCATTATCACTAACATAAGAGCCATAGAAAAATGAAGGATATTTTAGTACCTCTATGTCTTCCTTGTGTTTAGCCATGACACAATGCTTTGCTTCTTTTTTGGAATCAGCCTTATAATTCTAGAAGCATCCAAGGGAAGATTAACCTTTTTCTTTGCATCTAGATTTCTAAAACTTCAAAATCTAAAAACAAAAATAAGAGATAGAGTAAAGAGATGCAATAGTCAAATTGAGATAAAAATGTCAATCATCTAAGGTAAATTCTTCAGTAAATTGATCCAAGATTGATTAAGTTGATGAAAAGTAGTAAGATAGCAAGATTAGGTTTAAGCTCTAATTTTTTCTCTGTATTTTTCACAATGTGTTATAAAAAAAGTTAAGTTTAAAATAAGGTTTAGTCTATTTATAGTTGAGATAATCAACATTTAAAAATAATTAATTTTCAATCTTTGAATTGATTCGTAAATCAATTCATAGTGATTATAACAAACTTGTAACTAACTCATCGATTTATGAATCGATTCAACTCATGTAAAAATTCATAATCGAATCGATTAATGAATCGAATCATAGTATTCTGAAAATAGGTGTTGAATCGATTAAAGAATCGTTTCAAAAAAATTCCAAACCTTCAGTAAGAAAAGTTTTCTTCATGAATCGATTAGTGAATCAATTCAAGTTCTTTTCATAAGTTTTCCATTAGGAATCAATTTCAAAAATCGATTTTACAAGTTTTTCAATATGAATTGATTCATGAGGTGTAAAATGATTTTTTATAAAACTTGTACTTGTGAAAGATCATATAAAAACTTTGTTTGAAAACTTTTGATTTAAAACATATTTAAATTGATTATTTGGTATCTTAAATCAACTTAGATCAAATTGATTTAGAATTCACTTATAAAAGATCCTATGAAATCAAATAAAGAACACTAACTTGATGTGGATCTCTTGATCATTACTTAATCAACTTTGAACCTGCAAAACCAACAAACACTTAAACATATAGTTAGATTGAGATATTAAACAAGATTGTTTTTCAATCATCAAAATTAAAGAAATAAGCTAGCTAGGCTAATAGGTGGTTCAAATTGGGGCAGAATCTATGGTCCACCCAACTTACTACAATCACCACCTCAATGTTTTATAGTTCACTCTCGAGGTTGAGGTGGCGGCTTGGCTTTAGATGTTAGGTAAGTCACATTGGGACAGAATTTATAGCCTTAGTTTAAAAGCCCCTTCTATTGGGTTTGGAAACTTGATGTATGGTCCTTGCCCCTCATCAAAGGTCTTTAACAAGGAAGAGATGGAGCGTTGGGTCATGGTTTAAACGATGAGAGTACTCACAAGGAAGTAGCCTTCAAGCAAGAGTTATTGTGCCTTGACTACGAGATCATGACCCTTAAAGGGAAGTAGGAATGAAGCAAGTAGAAGATTAAAACCATCTTCGATGCCTTGATCTTGCGTTCCACTATTATTCCCAAGGAGCACAACAACGGTGAAGAGTAGTGGGATGAGTAGGATCACTAGGATCTAAGTAATCCTTGATTTTATATTATTTTTTTCATTTTATAATAATTTGAAGGATATTTCAATAATATTTATTTAAATAAATTTAATTTATTTCAGTATTATCAACTTTATTTTAATCAATTTTAATATTTATTTTTATTATATTTAATTAATCTCTAATAATAATATAAAATCATATATATGTGTGTGTGTTCACTTTCTCACAGTTTATGTCTTAAGAAAGCAATAAAACAGTTTGCTATGACATTAAACTTTTTTTCGTACATTCCAACAACTAGTACCGGGAGAAACTTTTTTCTAATAAAAAATCTAAAACCACAATTATCGTCAAAAAATTTATGCATGCCTCATTTTCCTGGTTTTTTTTCCTATGATTTTTAAACTGCAAGGAAAACCATAGGAAAATGGTTTTCCCACAGTAATTAAAAATTTTCCCACAATAATGACAGTGAAAATTTAGCTAATTTCTAATAGCGAAGCCTATACTTTTGTTGTCTCTTAGTTTAGGTAGAATCTTTCTTTTGATAATCATGATTGAATGAAAATGCTAATTCACTTATCTATACAAGGGGTTGTGGTTTCACACGACGAGAATTGTACAAAAGTTGCAATTAATATAAAAAATTTCATATATTTTTGCAATATTGCTTTTGCAAAGATAGAAAAAAAAGCATGCTCAAAAACTTACAATTAATATAAAAAAATTATATTTTTTATATTTTTTTCACAAAAAGTTGTTATTTTTTATATAAAGTTACAGATTTTCAAAATAATTAATATCGTTATTTTTGTCTACTTGTTATATACAAAATTACAACTGTTTATAAACAAATGTACAAAATGTTAAAAAAATCCTAAAAACCAAAAAAAAAAAAAAAAAGAGTGTAAATGAAAGAATTGTCCTTATTTATAATAATAGCAAGGAGAAAGTGTTTGACAGAGCCTTCGCTAATCCTAATTTCCACATTTTGTGTGGGAACACATCATTTTGGCAGTGGCATATAATAATGGCTAATGAGACCATGCATAATTAGAATAAAGAGGAAAAAAAAAAAAAGAAATGCTAATTATACACTAAAATTTTCTCCTGCAATACTTCTACAAAATCAATTAAAAGAAATTTAAATGATTTTGAAATGTACAAGACTCACCTATAAAGCTTTTTAATGACCTTAATTAATCTGTGGGAATATTGTACTAAAGTATGATGTAAAAAATATCAAAATATCTTCTTATATATATATATATATACATATATATAAAAAGTAGGGCAAAAGGTTTGATATATAATTGGTTGTTTAGTCTTTAAGTCCGAGTATAATTACAGTTTTAAGACCCACCATTAAAAGAGAAAGAGATACATGAAGTTACATTTCCTCTATTTCAAGTCATTCAACTGGGCTGGCCGAGTGTACGAGATAACGTTTTTTAAAGAATGCCACTTCCTATTTCTTCCCTAAAGCAAAGCATGCTTTTCCTAAAGTGTGCCAAAGAAATGCATTATGCACTCTTGCTTTTACCTAAAGACTGAGAAAGAAATGGCCCACTAAAAAGTGAGAAACTGATCTAATAATACAAAAACAG
>JANHAO010017266.1:0-14071 GCA_026873985.1 Saraca asoca
TGAGGAGCAAAAGAAGCCCCTACTAAAAGAAGAAGAAAAGAAAGCAAAAGAGAAAGAGAAGAGGAAAAGAAGCCAGCTGTGGATGGCCCCGTTTTGAGAACAGCACGCCGCTCATTTTTCCTTCTAAAGCACAATCAGCAACAGTGCTGCATCCCGTCTACCTTTGACCGCCTGCACCTCTTGAAGAAACCTAACCAGGAAGCCTCAGGAGCTTAACCGGTCGAACAATTACCTCACAGCAGAACTGGGAGGACATAATTTGGGATCCATATAAGATCCTTACATGTTGCCAGGGAAAATGATTCTTCCGAATCACATATGCAGTAGACCGTACACACCTCTAGGAAGGGACGAAATTCCAATGGTAGCTCATTAAGGTATTCCATGATTTATTTTGAGTGATAAGGCCAGAAGATAGTTTCTCCCTTAAATAGAGTAAGAAACGGTTCACTAATGAGTCCATATTCATCTCCCCCAACCACACACATTAATGACCTTGGAAAGGACTCAACTTAATGCGGTCATAATTACTGGATTCGCTTCGGTAAAAACAAAACCTGGGGGAGGGAAATGACGGTTCCACTTTTGATCGATTGAAATCCGAAAGGACTTCAACTCCTAACCCGCTGCACGAGCTGAGAGTTAGGGGGCTGATATTGTATATGAAAATCGGCCCAAGGCAAGGTAGCAGACTTGGAATCACCAAAGGAAAGAGGTCGTTGGATCGCTAGCACGACACGAACCTCTCCTCGGCGAGCTCCTCCTCAGTGAACCATACCTCGCTGGCTGATGGTCCGTAGCACTAAGCTCGCTTCCTCGTCACTACACCAATGTCTTAATTTTGAACCCCAGACCCCAGTGCAGAGGCATAAGATTCTCCACACGACAGAAGCAGTACTGCACAACGACTACAACATGAAGTCTATAACTGACAAAAAGGGCCCACCTCCGTAGCCTATGTACTGCAGTAGCCGGGTTGTAGCCTACAACTGTCTTTTCTACTTATTACTTGATGTAAACACCACTATAGCTTGTAATTAATGCATGTTTCCTTCTTCCTTCTATAAAAGAGGAGACCCGGTAGAAAAAAAAAAGGAAAGAGAGATCAATGGCATATGTACAAAAAACTTTGTAAAAAACTAGATAGCATAAACCATTTGTAATCTTGCTAATATATCATACATATCGTGGACGTAGGGTCTAACAAGATTTGGATTTAGCCGAATCACGTTAAATCTGGTGTCTTCTTCTTACTCTTCCGTCCATCCCATCTCATTTTTGTTCATTCTTCTCGTCAGCTAACCAGGAACAGGCCGAGATCCCAAAGAATCCCCTGTTGGCTGGAGTTTGGAATGCAACCAAAATCCAACGTCAACACTAAGTAACAAGATTGCTGGCCAAGGGCACATTTTTGCAATCTGCCTGAGCAACAAGGTTGCTGGCCAAGGGCATATTCTTTTGATCTATCTAAAGCATCCAATTTATGCTAATTAAGGCGCAACTTTCATGTGACCTATTACTCTAAAGCATAGCTCTCATACGACCCGTTGGTGCTAGCTGAGGCATAGCTTTCATGTGACTTACTTGGGCACTCTACTCGTTACCAGTTGGGACACTCCGATGCTCGAATTCATTACCAACTGAGATGAGTTAATATGATCGATTGGGCATCCAATTTAACTAATGTTTATTTAGCTGTGATTTGTAGGAATTTTTGTTAACCTACATATTATCTTTTGAAACATTTAGAACAGCCAAAATGACGCACAAGAATCATGAAAAAAGTTTATTCCTTAAAAACCTCATTCAATGAGGTGAATTTACATGTGAAGATTCAAAAGTACAGATCAAAATCAGCCTACAGCTATTATCTCCTAAAAGAGGAACTAGCTTTTAAGGGTTGAACCGCGACAAGCTGGAAAATCAACGAGCTAGTTGACCGCCTAAGCTTTTCTTTATCCTCCTCAGCTAAAAGTTCCTCCCTTAGCCTTATTACCCTAAGGTACTTAGAGAAAACAAATGGTTAACCTGCCAGGAAGCAAAAGAACAAAGATGAAGGAACTAAATTCATCAGCACCATGAGGAAGTTATGAAAATTACAAAACTTTTCAGAATGTTCAAAGAGGAATTGTCTATGAAAACTTCCTATGCAACAGGCTATACATGCCTCATCAAAGATCCAGATCATCAAAAAAATAGGGAGCTTAGCCAATGCACCCATTAGGCCATTCTGTGGAATGGAAGAAGGATTTTTCACTCCTTATATAGACTAGTCTGACTGCATCGCCGAATCTAGACATTGTCCAGCTACTTTTAATCAAGCGATCCAGAAAAAAGCAAAGTTGTTATGCCAACGGCTATAAAACATGCGCATTAAATGCATGGCCTAACATAGATAAAGCAATTAGATAAGAAGTTTGAAATGACAACACTGCAATATACAAGTGTAGACTTTTGCCAGCAAGTTTTAGCTCTCAGTCGGCAGAACGAATTGAGAGCTGGGGGCTAATATTGTGAGTATTTTTGGATCTATGCTAATGGGTTAACAAAAACCTAATAGATGAGTCTGATTGGATAAGGCCTAGCTCATTCAAAACTGAGGTCGCTGGACAAAAGCACTAAATTGCCAACCGTGAGCTCAAGACAAAGGCCAAGGCAAAAGCTTTAGGTTGATCAATAAAGAGCTCCAGCTTACTAGTCAAAGTATGCCACCTCAACCATCTTCTAAAAGGCACACTTTGGTTAAACTCGAGAACGTGACTAACTTGCATGGCCAATTTGCAGATAATAACTTGCAACAATCTACTTGCAATTATTTTATTATTATTCTTTTCTTTTTTGGATTACAACTGTAACACCCTAGCAACTATAAATAGGGATTAAAATCATTGTAGAAGGGAGGCCAATTTTAAACCTAGAGAGCAATTTAGATAGAGAAAGCTAACTTATATGATGTCTATAAAAATATCATACTCTGTAAATATATTCTCAGAAATAACATTACTGTGGACGTAAGGATCGATTAACTGATTTTAGCCGAACCACGTTAAAAACTCCCGCTACCCTCTCCATGTTCTCTCTATTCTTCCTTTGCCTCTTTTTTTCTGCACCATCTTCTACACAATCGGATTGCAGTTTGAAGTTTACTGAACTTTTCTGGTTGGTAAAATTTAGGCTTACCAAATTTCACTGTCAACAGAAAATATTTCATTTTTAGAAATTTATTGCCAATTATTTTTTCACATTTAACTATAAAACAGACTATGTGTTTGATTATTGATTAATGATCTTCTCCCAAAAAAGTTGTAAATTTTGGCATTTTGAATCCTCTGAGTCTCAATTCTAGATATTCATTTTAGAAAAACTCATTTATAGTTAGTTCGACTAGACTAATCCCCCAATTGGTTGACAAACTATTGAACCAAATATTGCATATTTTGATCTAGGGCTTGATATTTCTTGTTGGAGAAAATGGATCCTTACATTTCCATTCATGTTACACTCCTTACCTCTTCTAAGAATTTTGTCACGACCATATTAACATTGGTTGACACGAGGTTTGACATCTTCCAAATTTTCTATTTCAACTTCATCTTCTTGTTCTTTATCATTGTCATCAAAATTTTGTATTCTTTCGAGGATACCATTCATTCTTTCTTGACTTGTAGAATGTTTTCTAAAATTGATCATAGTATGACTATTATTTATTGTCACATCATGTATATCATATCATGATTACTTTTGTCAACTTGTTATATAAAAATAATCAAGTTTCTAGCTGTTGGTATTCTGAAACCCTTGATAATTTTGTTCCACGTAGGGAACTAGAGGAGTTATATGATTGTTTTTTTTTTCAAAAAAATACCATATAACATAGGCCTCTTGCCCAATTACAATTTTTTGAACTAGCCTTTGTGTAACAAATGGATTTTGAAAATTTCTTTCGTCCAAATTTTGATTTTGACCTATATTTTGTGTTGCTTGTTAATTTTGTTGATTTTGATTTTTTATTATTCATCTTCCTACCATTTTGATTGTTACCTAGATTGTTAGTAGTGGTTGAGAGTTGCTCTCAAGCTTAATACTCTTCGTTGTTATCTTTTTGCGTTTTGAAGTGCATCTTAAGAACCTGAAGAAAACATATTTTAATTTGAGCAAATTGTGATATCACATTTTAAGAACATGCAAGAAAATAACAAATTTACCTTATTTGTTTCCCACCACCTACATAAATAAATATGAAAGTGTATGCTCTAATTTCTACTTTGAAGATCTTAATTTGTTTTTTTAATATGTTTAAAAAATAAAACTTTAAAATCTTTTGTGCTGTAAATTTCGTTGATGGAATTGAACTTTTACATATAATTTATATATATATATATATAATATCTTAAATACGTTTTCTTATTAACGAATTACCAATATAATGATTTTGTATCACAAATTACCTCTTATATTACAAACAACTGACAAGAGTCTGAATACTTTGTTTTTTCCGGTATTGCTACGATCATTTTAGGCCTTCTTGATTGTCGATTTGTCAAAGATCTGTCGACCTTCCATTATTAAACGATTGAAGCCCAAGCAAGCAGTCGTCTGGTCTAGAATTGAAGGGTCCCATGAAAATGCCACTACGCCGAAAGATGTTTCCGGAAGAAATTGCACCCACAGCCACACTTTGTGGACCAACTCATGCTTCATCCCATACCATGTAACTGGCCCATCAATGCTAGACATTGCCAATTGTCAGTTTAACAGCATTTCAACTAATATAATGTCTAAATAATTACATTTAAAATCAAACTCACACAATTAATTAATAAATTAGCTTTTAATTTATAAACTATAAATTATTTAAAAATATTAAAAAAAGAAAATTTTAAGATAATATCAAATCACTATATTGAATTATCTTTCTTTTATTTATTTATTATATATATATATATGTTTTTTATTGGAAGATGTCACATTTCACTAGTATCAAAATTTTCTTTTCATCATATACTATTTTAGCAACTAGATTTTTATAGCTTACGTTGAACATTAATGAACATAACATAACTTGGGCAACGTAAGCTATAAAAATGAACTAGATTTCCATTAGCTTACGTCGCCCAACTGGTCCCAATCAATTTCTGGCCAAGACATATATTAATATTGCCCATGTTCCATGATTAGCCTGCACATGTAATGTTCATTTTGAAAATTAGTAAAAGAAAAAAACAAAACAAAAGACCGTGACGATAATTTTGGATATTGAAATGAAAAGCCTGTTTATATAGAAAGGAATAGTATCAATTTTTTTTTATAGAAATAAAATTATATATTAAGAAAGAGAAAGATTACTATCAATTATATCATTGAGTAAAGTTTGTTATCTTTATTCTTATTTAATTAAGGTATATATTAATTATATTAAAGTATAATATATAACTAGTATTCATCTTAAAGATATTATATAAATTAATAATGATTTGCATATGCCATGACAGAAACAATTAGTATTGATAGTTTATGAATGTTGATGACTTTTCAAATCCTATATTGTCTAGAAAAATTGGTTTTAAAGAGTATATAATATTAAGGGTCAAATATAAACTTTTAGATTTAAATTGATGAATAAATAATTTTCTTTTATTATTGTTTCAGAATTTAAAATTTTAATAAGATATGACTGTTTCTAATAATTATATCATGAGAAGTCATATTTATTCAATAATTATAAATAAAGATTTCTACTAAACTATTTTCATTATTTTAAATTGGAGAGTTTTGAGTTTTGTTGTATCTTAGAGATATAAAAGTTTTTAGAAAAATGTAATATATGCTTCAAAATTATTTATTTCTTCTCCTGTTTTACTTATTAATATTTTCTCATTACTTAATCTTTATATTTTTTTCTAACAATATAAAGACTTTTATTGCAACCATCTTTGAATCATATGTTTGAAGAATACGAAGTTCAAATATTTCAATTCATGATCAGAAAGATTTAAAGAGTTATACGCTATGAGAAGCATGACAAATGAACATGTATTAATATCAAAGAGGATGTGTTAATAATTGGGCCCATTCACAGCACAAGGAGCAACAGTGCAATATGATCAATCAAAAACTGAAGCAAAGAAAGATGGAATCGTCTTTTAAAAGGTGTGTCCTTTCATGTTTATTAGAATTTAGAATTAAAATTAATTATATTATTACTTTTACTCTTTAAAGTTTCATTAAAAAAATATACTTTAGAAAATTTTACAAAGATTGAGACTGTTAAAGCATTAATATATCCTAATATCTTCTTTTGTTAACAAAGGTCTATTAGATTTATAAAAAAAAGTCAAATCTCAATTTTTTTTATGATAATTTCTTATTAAGTCAGATTATATGATCTTATATCAACTACAATTAGTTAAATTGATATGTGTGAGTTTAAATCTTTAGATTGAAAGATCAAGGCACTCATACTAATTATTAGATAGTTATATGTGATGAAAATATATGTTCATTCATATAAAAAAATGATGGTTAATATACAAGAGACATAATAATTCATATTTAATAAACATGATAGTTCGTGCATAAGAGACATAGTGGTCCATGATCAAAAAAATACAATGGTTCGTGTTTAATAATCATGATAGTTTATATGCAAGTGATATAATGATTCGTGTTTAATAGGCATGATAGTTTATATGCAAAAAATATAATGGTTCATGATCAAGATACATAATGGTTCATAATCAAGAAATACGATGGTTCATATTTAGTAGTCATGATAGTTCGCTTGTAAGAAACACAATGATTCATAATTAAAAGAGATAATGATATATGTGTAAAGGATATGATTATTCATGTATGGGAGACATGTCATTTGATGTTTGAAAGATATGGAGATTCAGAAATTTAGTCAATTATTGGATTCAATGAACACATTGCATTAATTTTTCATTTTAAAATATTGAGTTTGATTGATTTCAAAAATATTATAATCCTTTTATTTTGATAAAATAAAAGTATGAAATGTTTGAGTTCTTATTTTACTTTTTAAGTTTTAGTCAAGATATCTTGAAAAGATGGATGCACATGAAGGATGATAAACATTTCCATCAACAATAGGTTGCAAGATATTACGTACTTTTATTCAACTCTTGAATTGTCTAAAGTATGGAATTATGAATTAAAGTATTCATGAAAAAGTTTTGTATCTAATTTAGTGACAATAAATTAGATAATCTATATGGCATCACATGACATGCCATAAGTTACATAAAATCTAGAAAAGACTATTTAAAAAAATAGTTAACTAGATGTGATTGAATAACATGGATATGATTTATTATTCTTGATATAAAAGGAAAACATATGAACATGATATATTTTATATGATTCTTTTGAAGTACTAAAGAATGACATGAGATAAGTTTGATTTTATAATGACGTCTCATATATTTAAGCATAAGAATTATATTTGTTCTATATGTGAATGAGTATCATGGAATTAATTATGTTTGTATATGAGGCATAAATATATTAATTATTGGGACAAAATTTATTTTGTGTGAATGATGTTAAGAAATATCTTACTTTCAAAATATGATTTTAGCAAGGTAAATGTTATCTTAGGTGTAAAAAGTATAAATGCATAATAGGGGTTATCTATGGAATTATTTTTTTTTTTGAGAAATTATTTGATTTTACAAATTGAATGAAAATTTATTGTTTCACAAGTTTATCTTTTAGAAATAAAAATCTCCCTTATAAATATTTCACACAATGTTAAATTTCTTGTTCAATTAATTGTTTAAATTGATGAAGTTGATGTCATTGATGATTATATATGTACTCATTGTGAGTATATGAATACTTCTACTAACTAGAAATTTCCAAAGGAACATAAGTGTTCCAAATATTGATAATCTTAAAGATTCATAAAGTTAGAATTGTATAATTTTAGTATTATGGGAAGAAAACATAAATGCTAGTTAGGTAGTCAATTGGTGATATTGACACAAAATTATTTGTGACAGAGGAGTCATTTTAAGGATAGACATATGAAACTCATTTCTTTGTGAAAATTGAGTTTGAAAACTTATCATTAAAACTAGTATGTGTCTAAAGGATTGAGAATTTTATCATGATATAGTTTAGACATATTAGTTTAATAAATATATTTGATATTTGATTTGTGATGGTATAATTACAAGATTATATGAAACTAGTATAAATTTGGTGGATCTAGATTAATAAAAAGCTTATTAAAAAGTTAATGATAAAAAGTTTTTCTTTTATGAATAAGTTTAAAACCCTTGAAATTAGACACTAATAATAAGAACTCCGCTTTGTATTAGGGGTTATCCAACTTTGAATTAGTAACCCCTAATACAAAGTTCATTGGGTAATGATAAGTTATTAATATATGTGTAACACTAACATTACAAATTAATAGGAGATTATTAGTAGTTTATGAATATTGATAACTTTTTAAGTCTTACATTGCCTAGCAATGTTAGTTTTAAAAGGTATATAAATGAAAACTCTAAGTAAGTTTACTTGTAGACTTTCCTTAATAATCTTATATACATTAAGAATTAAAGATGGACTATTAGATTTAAATTGGTGAATAAATCATTTCCTTTTATTATTGTTTAAAAATTTAAAATTTTGAAAAGGAACGATTATTTTTAACAGTTATTGTTGACATTGAAATCCGATTAATAGATCTATGTCCAGTATCACCCCAGACTGCAAGTTGAATATAAAAGAAAGTAGAAAAGAAAGACACCAGAAGAGAAGAAGAACAGCAGATACTAGGAGTTTTATCGTGGTTCGACTAAAGCCAAGTTGGCTCTTACATCCACGCTGATTTTGATTATCAACTAACAGTTGTTTTTCTCTATTTGATGATAATGGCAGTGCTCTCTCACTGTATAAAGTGCTCTCTCTCTGTTCCGACAGAGTGTCCACATACAAATTCCTCATCTTTCTTTTACAATAACCACCCCTTCCTATTTATAGAAGAGGGAAGGATTAGTAATTTTACAAGTAGCAGAATGATATTGAACATTTAATGCTTGGCATAGAATAATTAATAATGGGCAAATTATTATCGGACTGCCAGGGGGTAATGTGTCGGTTTGGAGGTTGATCTATCAGTTAGGGATGTGTGCCCTTGATTGTTGACTAGACCCCGCACATGCATCTGGGTCACTAACTTGGCGACCTGGCATTGTGCTAGTGGGTGAGCTGGAGGCTTTAGCTGGCCTCGCTATACTCGCTTAGTCATTCTCCTCGAGGACAGTTGGAGTGACAGCCCTCTCGGTGATGAGTTGAAGGCCTTCCCAACTAGCTGCACTCCCTGCTGCGACGTCGCTCAATGTCTTTAGCTTACGTCCGATGGCTTGGTATCCTCGTTGAGCAATTTCGATCTCCAATTTGGGCTTCCTCCTAGTTGGTTACGCCTTTTACTGGACTTCAGCTGACCCAACCCGTACTTTCTAGAAAATACCCATAACATAAGTCCCCCAACTCTTAGTTCGCTCGCGGGCTGTGAGTTACATCTGGTAGTTAAAGTCTTCGTTTGCAATCTACAGGATGGACAAGTCTTCACATTCAGACTGTCGTGTTATCTTTTCTATCTTTCATATTTTCATTTCCCTTGCTTTAGGCCATATTTCTCATTATGCGTAATTTTTAGCCATTGGCATGACAATCTCATTTTTTTTGGACCATCCAATCTAGGACAGCCAAATATCCTCTGGGTCACTCAATGAACCCGAACTGGTTTATAAAGCCTGTGAAGCTCCTCTTGCTTCTTTATAAGATTGCCTGATGGACACTTTAGTTAAGCCCTCTATGCTTCCAGCAGTTTGGTTTCCGGCGAAGCTCTTTGGGGCATGCATGGTCTATTGCAGAGGTTTTGGAGGCGTGAATGGCCTATTGCATGTGAATTTCCTGCATAACTCTTCTTCTTGGCTCCTGGGAAGTCTTGTGCAGATCTTGGATTACTTTCTTATGACTTTTTTATGAGGTTCAGCCTTGCCAACTAGACTTCTGACTCCTTTTTGAATTGCTCTGGGTTCGAGTCAGGAAAGGAGTCATTGGCTAAGGAGGGCTATAAGTAGGAGCAGCCGTGTTCGTTGATGTTTCATCTGATGGGAGTTTGTCTCCTAGAGGTTGGCTCTCTCCTCCCTTGTGGAATTAATAGCATTAGGCTTTTACTTTATTCTTGTATATCAAATCTTTTGATGTAAACTTGCCTCGTTGAAGGAGGTTTTTTAATAAAACTTCAAGCATTACATTTATATCCTTCGTCTTTGCAAGTTCGTTACACTTACGGTTCAATTAGTTACTGACAGTAACGCGATTAACCCTTGCAAAATCATAACTTGATAATCGTTATATGGAGTATTTAATGGGTTAATCGACCCCAGTTATTAAAAGTAAAATTTGTGTCAATAGGCTTAAGCCAGTAAGTTACGACTTAAAGGATATGTGCCATATGCATGACCAGTCAGTCATGTCGGCTTGCTTTAATTGATAGAAAGCATAAGCATTAAAGTGCCCTTGAGGTCGAGGTTAAGTATTAGGGTGCTCGAGCATCATCGTCGACACGAGACTGAGTTTCCACATAGGCTGTGTAGACATATCAGTTTATGCAAGAGTCTGGTGTGTAGTTAGCACTTCTTGGACGCAAGGTCTTGGAGTGGTCCACACAAAAGTTTGGTGCTCATCGTACTTCTTGGACGCAGATCATGCAAAAGTTTGGTGCATGGCTAGTACTTCTTGGACATGAGGTCTTGGAGTAGTTAGTGCAAGAGTTTAGTGCTCGTTGCACTTCTTGTATATGGCTCGCGAGCATTTCTTGGATGCGAGGTCTTGGAGTGGTCCACGGAAGAGTTTTGTGCTCGTGGCACTTCTTGGATGCGGCTTGCACAAGAGTTTGGTGCATGGCTAGCACTTCTTGGACATGAGGTCTTAGAGTGGTCTACGCAAGAGTTTGGTGCTCGTCACACTTCTTGGACATAGCTCATGCAAGAGTTTGGTGCATGGCTAGTACCTCTTGGACGCGAGGTCCAGGAGTGGTCCACGTAAGAGTTTGGTGCTCATCGCACTTCTTAGATGTAGCTCGCGCAAGAGTTTGGTGCATAGCTAGCACTTCTTGAATGCGAGGTCTTGGAGTGGTCTACACAAGAGTTTGGTGCATGGTTAACACTTCTTAGACACGAGGTCTTGGAGTGGCATCATAATCCAGCGCTATATGACCCGCGACCCCATGAGTTATTCGGCACTCCTATTCGTCTCATCTGCGGCTCTTTGATTCATATCAGATAGTTGGCAGTAATTACTCCTAGTCTTGGTATACGTACGCTGTGTCATCATGAGTTAGTCACTGGCTTCCCTTGAGCTGTTGGATCGTGGGTGACTGACAGACCCTTAGATTCGATGGTGGGATCGCATGCTTTTATAAATCGAAGGGGCCTTCTCTCTTTCTCAATTGCCATTTGAAATATTTAGAGTTCTAGTCCCTTCTTGCCCACTTCCTCTTTTGGTTGCCACGATAGTTTCTCTGTTACCCATTTCCATCAGTTTCGGTTCGATTTCTCAATTGTTAATCAAGCTCTTTTCACTGGAGATTGCTACTGCAAATTGCTCCAAATCTTCTATCTCTATAGATTATGGTACGTCTCCCTCTGTCTTGCACTTTTCTATATTTTCCTCTTTCATAGGTAGTAGGAAATTTGATTGTCACTGGCTGAGGGATGATAGTGCTAATAGGTAAAGCTTACTTAAATGTTTTGGCTTGTTTGAATCGATATGGTTGGTCTGCTGGTAGACCTTAGGGTTTCTGGATATTATTTTTAGTCTTTTAGGATTCTGTGGCCCGTTCGTTGTGTCCCTTCCGCTTGCCGAAGTCTGGGCTATTGATGCAGTGACTCGGGGTATGCATGGCTTACAGTGTAGGGGGATCGTTAGCCCTAGCATTTGGTGCGATTCGCTTGCAGCGACCTGACCATTATTTTTCTTTATGTAGATAGGAGCAGGTCATGCACGTCACCATCATCAAATTAGGGATGAGGACGATGAACCAGATTCATCCCAGAGTACGGAAGTCATACGACATATTGATGAAGCAACCTCGAGTAGGGGGAGGTCACTACAGACTTTAGTGCTCGTTCAGACTATAACAAGGGCCGAGGGACCATTGCGAGCCAGCTTCCCGACCACCAAGTGTTCAAGCTACACACCTCAATCATGCGTCTCCGTGAACTTCAATCCACAATTGAATTGTATAGGTTCCCTAAAGGGTGTAGCGTCATGGTTCCTGTTTTGGATGACTATGCTCCTTATTCACTTCAGAGGTTTGTCACTATTAGTCTCCTGCACCTCATTGTGGGACTTATATTTTTGATGCAGCCCTTTATCGTTAATTTTTTAAATAAAATAAAACTCAGTCTATTTCAACTCACCCCAAATTCCTACGCCCAACTCATCTCGTTAGCCTTAATCCATTTGGGCAATGGCTTCCCACTGCCATCACCCGAAACCTTATGCTACCTGTATGACCTCAGGTGTGCGAGCTCGTCAGACGGGCTCTACTATCACTCGGCTCGACAGACAGTGTACAAGAGGATCTTGCCAAAGAGGGATGCCAAAAGGAGGTCCAACGCAGGGTGCTACAAATCTCATTGGTTTTGTATTTCATGCCCCTTGTTGCACTACGTCAAAAACTTTGATTTTGTTCTCGTTCCATGTAGGTAGACTATGAGCGAGTAAGTTTAGTGGTTCTTTGATTTTCACCTTTAATTCTAACCTTTATTTGGTTTTGTAGACGGGGATCGATAAAAGGCCTACGCTACGGGTTAAGGAGTTAGATATCTTGGACCAATTCGTAATAACCAACGATCTTGAGAATGATTTCCAGTTTGATGAGAGTCTCCTCTGCTACAACAAGCTCGCCCCAGCCAAAGACACAGTGCTCACAAAAGAGATAGGGATCAGACGGGCGACAAAAGTTAGGCTCGCCAATTTTGACAACTACGATAAAATAATGGAGCTCATTTTTAGGACGCCACCTTCTGACGAGGAGGAGGAAGCCCTTTTGGGCCCTAAGATCGATATGACCCCAGTCGTTGCAAACCAGCCAATAGCTCCAGTCACGGTCCTTTCGCAAAGACCGCCCTTATGAAAGATTTGTTCGGTCCAAGAGGGAGAAAATTTCAAAAAAATTTCAGTTGAAGAACACCCATGGCCGAACAAACCCACTCCAGGATCTGTTGGTTTGAGACTTCAATGTATCACATACATCAAATACAAAGTAAAAGGAAGCAAGACTAACCTTTAATCTAGCTCCAATCACAGCTGAAAGTGTTGAATCCTCCAGTCACCAAGCAACCTAAGTGTGTTGCCTCTACCGGAGATCCATGTCAGAGAAGATCTCAGATGGCCTCCTCAAATTCTCTACTTGTGCTAGCAAGTCTCTGGAAGCTGAAAGGGCCAAGAAGATAGCCGATCACTGTCGAAACACTTCCAGCCACATCTTCACTTTCCGATTCGGCATGGTCAAAACCCATGAGGAAAAACTCCTCCTCTTGGCCAAACTCTTCAACCGAGCACAAAGGGAAGAAGGTTGAGAGTCCACCGGAACCATTTTCGGCCTTCCTCCTCTGGTCCGGCAAGCCGAACCAGCCAAGTCAAAAGCTTTCTCTCTCTCAGCTCCTCCCTCTTCTCCGCCCGCGTGAAGTGGCAAAACAATTTAGCCCCAATGGCTTGAAGAACAGAAGCCAAAATGGTGTCATTTTGGCCAGCCCTTTAATGGCCAAAACGGCGTCGTTTCAAAGGCAAAGGAAACATTTTCAAATTTTACAAAACAGCCCCTGAAGTTCTAATAAACTTCATTTTTGGCCCCAGTAATTTCATCAAATTGCAGTTTGGTCCCTAAACATCTGATATGTCCAAACTTTGGCCATATCATTCCCCGTTATGCGTGTAACCTAGTAGGCCCCCGAAATATTGGCAAAAGTCCAAAATGCCCTTCAAACCCTTTGAAGGCATATGAAATTAATCCAATTAATTT
>JANHAO010017267.1:0-14054 GCA_026873985.1 Saraca asoca
TTTCCTATCCTCTTCCTAATATTGATCATTAAGCAACAATCATATAATATCTAAATCAAATGAAGTCATTAAACTTAGATATTCACTACAAAATAGAGAGGAAAAAGGAAAGAAATGACTAGTAATTGAATGCAAGATGAAAGAACAAGATCTCAACATAAGTATTCAAGCTTTGTTAACCCCTTGTGTTGATTACAACTAAGCCTTCCATTGAAGGCAAAAAATACAAAGAAAAACTAGAAGAAAATGAGCTACACTAAGCTACCAAAAAACTAAACTAAAACTACTTGAAACAATGAACTAAAAAGCTTTTTGCAAAATGACTTTGCCCAGGTAAAAAGAGAAGCTAGCTGCATTGGTTGGTGAGTAGGCAATGATGGCTGGTGTAGCTGGTTACTTTCTACCACTCTTTCTGCATGTTAGGTGCTCAATGTAGACTGCATTTCTCTGGCTTTTACTATTCTCCAGTGGGTTGAGTGTTTGCTAGATCAAAGGATGGTCAATTGGGCTCAAGATCCATGCCAATTGGGGGCCTTAAAACCAATTCTACAGAAGCCTATTTTTGTAGCATTTTTGCCTCTCTATTGCAGCTCATTTTCCATGCCCATAATGATGTTTTCAACTCAGGGAGTCTTCATAAGAAATGTGGATTTATGT
The DNA here is from genome assembly GCA_026873985.1 of Saraca asoca. NCBI lineage: Eukaryota > Viridiplantae > Streptophyta > Magnoliopsida > Fabales > Fabaceae > Saraca > Saraca asoca. The sequence continues at coordinate 658 of JANHAO010017267.1, forward strand.
CTTAACTTCCATTTGGGCTTAGTTTTACCTTAATTGGACCTCTATAACTCTAGTTATGGTCTGATAAGTGCACAAAGGTCAGGCTGCCCAAGACAATATTTCGGCTTCAACTTTAACTCCAAATTCAGATAGCCAAATGCGTGATTTAGAAAGTTGTAGATCCATGTCTTACCTTTCCTAAAAGACAAGAATCACATTATTTGCACAAGTGTAGCTCGAGTTATGACTAGATTACAAAAACTGCTTAAAATGGTCGAAAACTATAGTATTTTATAGAATGAATCCAATTGACATAAAATCATAAATACATGCTAACATAGCTAAAGTAAGCCAATTTTGGACCTTAAGATGCTAATTGAGAGGACAATTAAATGAGTGAAATATTTTGTTATCAATAATCTGTATATTTGCAAAGGGCCATGGACTAACAATCTACTATAGGTAGGCTGGTGAGGCTTATGGGATCTTTACGAATACTGGCATTTGTTACATTTCTTAATAAGATCAATAGTGTCCTATTTCATTGTAGGCTAATAGAATCCCTATTGGAGAGCTTTTTGAGCTAGAGTAACTCCTCATCATGGTTCCTATAATGGCCTGCATGGATTTCTTCTAGGACAGTGTCGTAGTCTCGACCATCAATGCATCTTAGAAGTAGAGTTGAGAATTCTCTTTTGTATAGCATATCATCATAGATGCAATATCTGGCTACTCGAGCTCGCAATCACCATGCCTGAAGCTTATTTTTCGATAGTTTGTCATTCTACAAGTAGCCCAGAATTAGGTTCATCCATAAGTCCTATATCGTGGCGATTATCATTAGGACAACTCTCTATTTTATACTTGGGGATGAGAGGAATTCTACTGGGATTACCCCTAGGAACTTAGCATCTTTGGTTATGGCTAAGTAAGCTAAGGCATTAGCATATGTGTTCTAAGCTCGCGATCTCTAATTAACTTTATACTGCTGGAACGAGCTTAGTAATTCCTAGACCTTATGTAGATAGACAGTCATTCTTGATCCTTAAGTCCAGTATTCTCCCTTTACATGGTAGAGAATGAGTTGTGAATTGCTAAGAATCTTTAATCTTTCAAGTCGCACCTTTTTTGCCAATCACAACCTAACTAGCAGTGCTTCATACTCAACTTCATTGTTCGTGGCCTAAAAACTGAATCTTAATACATAGAGGATTTTATACCCCTCTAGGCTGATAAGAAGCACCCCTGCCCTGGCCTTTTGTTTGCATGATGACCCATTAACATATAGTTCCCACCATAGAGCTTCTAAAGTCTCGACTTCCTCTTGCATGGGCTTGATGAATTTTGCAATATAGTCTGCTAGAGTTTGCCCTTTGATCATTGACCTGGGCTTATATTCAATGTCAAATTGGGTCAGCTCAATTGCCTATTTGAATAAATGACCTGAAGCATCCATCTTTTGCAAAACTTGTCTGAGAGGGAACTATATAAGCACTTCTATGTTATGTGACTAAAAATAGGGTTACAGCTTTGTTGACATAACAACCAAGCAATATGCAAGTTTTTCCATGCGTGAGTACCTTGTCTCAATGTCTAGTAACCTTTTACTCACATAATAAATAGAAAATTGAGCTCCACTTTCCTATTGCATCAAAGCTACACTAAGGGCATTCTGGGACACTCCTAAATAGATGATTGGCTTCTCACCCTCCTTTAGCTTGGACAAAAGAGGAACTTGTCTGAGATATTGTTTGAGTTGCTAGAAGGTGAATTCGCATTATTACATTCATTCAAACCTCTTTGTCCTTTTTAAAATGTCGAAGAAAGGAACACATTTATCCATCATTTTAAAGATGAACCTACTAAGTGTCGTGACTTGGCTATTCAAGCTCAGCACGTCCTTGGGTCCAGTTGGGGATCTTATGTTAATGAGAGCTTTGATCTTCTCAGGATTCACTTCTATTCCTCTGTTGTTTACCATGAACCTAAGGAATTTTCCTAAATTACTCTTGATGCACACTTATATGGGTTCAGCTTCATTTTGTACCTTTTCAAAATTTGGAACATCTCCTCCAAGTCACGGACATAATGGGTCACCTGCTCGAACTTCACTAACATGTCATCCACGTATACTTCCATTGTCTTCCTGATTTGATCTTTGACCACCATATTCACCAATGGCTGATAAGTTGCTCCCACATTCTTTTGTCCAAAAGGCATCACTTTATAATAGTACAACCCATGGTCAATGATAAATGAGGTGTATTCCTCATCTTGTGTGGCCATGGGGATTTGGTTGTATCTCAAGTAAAAGTCCATGAAGCTAAGAAGTTAGTGTCCTGCTATTGAGTTGACTAGCTGATCGATTCTTAGCAAAGGGAAGTTGTCCTTAGGACATGCCTTATTGAGGTTTGTGAAGTCAATATAGGTTCTCCACTTTCTATTCTTTTTCTTGACCAACACAGGATTGGCTACCTAGGTTGGGTAATAGGCTTCTCGGATAAACTTGTTCGCTAGAAGCTTATCCACCTACTCCTTTAAAGCTGCGTATCATTCAGTGGTCATGGGCCTTTACTTCTGGCGAATTGGCTTATAGAGAGGATCAATATTCAACATGTGCAACATGACCTTCGAGTCAATTCCAGCCATGTCTTCATGATTCCAAGTGAAGACATCAAAGTTTGCTTTAAGAAACTTAGTTAACTTCGCCTTCATGTTTAGGGACAGATTCTTTCCTAGTTTAAGGTATCTTTCGGTGTCTGTCTCACTGACTTGAAAATCCTTGAGTTCTTCTGTCAAACTAGTCATCTTTTCAATATCTACTTCATAAGGGTCCAGGTCATGATTGACCCCAGTCAAGCTTGTAAGTCACGACTTTCCTCCAGAAACTACATCAATCTTCTTTTCTCTTACCCCCATTTCAACTACATCTTTATAATAACATCGGGCCACTTCTTATTCTCCTCGTACACATCCAACTCCATTTGGGGTTGGGAATTTAATGGTAAGCATTCTGGGTGATATGACTATATCTGGGTTATTCATCACTGGTTAGCCCAACACTACATTATATGCTAAGGGAGAGTCGATAATCAGAAAATTAACTAGGGGTGTGGCTTGGTAGTCAGAGTCATCAAAGGTAATTGGAAGTTTAATTTGCCCTACTGGTACTACAGCATCTCCTGTGAAGCTAAAAAAGGGTTCTAGGGAAGGCTTAAACTGGTTAGAGCTTATGCCCATTTGGTTAAAACATTGCATGTTCCTCACATTTATTGAGCTACATGTGTCAAACATGATTCTCCACACCTCGGCATTATTGATTCTGGCTCCAATGACTAGTGTGTCGTTGTGTAGAGAATGTTTTCCTTGAACGTCTTCACTAGTAAAAGTGATGCAATCAAAGCTTGTCCTAGCTTTTTTTGCTGGTTCTTTAGCTTCATCATAGCTTGCAAGTAAGACATATTTTGCCTCTCGTACATACCACTCATGCGACCTTTTTGAAGTTCCCACAATATAAGGTCCACCACGGATGGTGAATATGGTCCTAACTAAAGGTGCCTCCTCACGATCAGGGGTCTATCCACACTGATGTTGGACTAGTTGTTGGGTTATGGAGGCTATTATCTTGAAGGTCACATCATGTAGTCCCTCAAGCGACATCTCTTAATGAGATCTTCAATGGTGTCTTTAAGTGCCTAAGACTCAGAAGTATTATACCCGACCTCATTAGGATAGGCACAAAACCTATTCCCATTTCTATGCTCAGGGGGAACCTTTAGGGGTCTAGGCTTCCCAAAATCCTCATTTCCTTCTCTGTAGCAAAGATCCTGTCCGGGGTATTTGACAGGACGCTGTAACTATCATGGTGACCTTGGCGTGGAGGTCACTCACTCCTAGCCTTTTTTGTGACCTGGCTACCACAGCCGTTCTTTTGACACTCTCTGGTGTTCCTGCCATTATTTCTCTTTTTGCTCTAGCTAGAGCCACTCACCTCATCCCTCTGATTAAGCTTCTTTGGGCCAAAAGTCTCCTCCCATCTAATTTCCTTAGCTGCTCGCTTATAGAATTCACCCAAGTCCCTCACTGGAGACTTGTATATACTTTTGTAGAGTTTTCTGACCTTTTGAAGTCCAATCAAGATTGCAGTAAGGATGCTTTCATCTGAAGGATTTTCTACATTGTTGACCTTGTGCTTGAACTTGGTGATATAGTTTTTCAACGATTCATGTTTTTGCTGAAAGACTGTTATAAGGTGGCAGGATGGTGCAAGCTACCTCCCTAGTGCCTTGTATTGGTTTAGGAATCTCCTCTAACATTCTTCCTAACTATCAATGCTACGAGCTAGGAGACTCTTAAGACATGTTCGGGGTATTTCCTCGAGAGTGGCAAGGAAGACACAACATTTAACCAATAGGTTGGTGGTCTAGAGATCCATTTGGACATTGAATGTGTCCAACTGGTCATATGAGTTGCTATCCCCATTGTACTATAGGATGTTAGGGACTTTAAACCTGCAAGGAAAAGGTTCTATCTTAATTTCCTTGGTGAAAGGTGTCCTCTCCTCATAACTATCTTGATGGCTTTAAGCTGCAGGCCATTTTTCTAGCTATTGCACCCTCTAAAGCAACTCTTTGATCATCAGGTCCTACACCTTAGATCGACGGCCAGGGGATCAATGGCTCTTTGAACCCTCTTAGTTGTGGGAATGGTGATATAAGGTTTTATGCCTTCTATTGTGCTCATGACACGGCGAGTGGCAATCTAATCTACACCTATGATTGGTCCCGCTCAAGCTTCTTTCTTAACGTGAGCTCTGACGTCGCTGTTAATCTCCTTGATCACCTTTATGGGATCAATGGACTTCTAACCTCAACCGTGAGTTAGATGAGTGGATAGAACCATCTCGTTGGTGTTCCTTTCTAGCATGCCTCTCTTGCTGAGCTCCTGGCTGCTGGGGTTCCCCTCCAAGTGCAGCAACCTCAACTTCTCTTCGCATGCCCTAGGCCTGTGCCTGAGCTACTGCTTTAATCATATCAGCTAACTCCTTCATAGTATTTTCAAGTGTCTCTTGATGTTGGTGTCATGCTTGCACTATGTCAATCCCGAAAGCAATAGGCTAGTAAGGGGTTAGTGGTGTCGTGCCAGCAGCAGCTTCCACTGTGGAGGCAACAGAGGCACTTACAGCAAGGAAGATGGAGCCTCTAAGCGGTAACTTTTCCTATTGTTGCTCCATGTGGCCTTTGAGCTGGCTAGCAGTAGCATCAATTCTTCTAATAATTCTTTCTCTTGCCATTACAGCTAAATAATAAACCAAAGAGAGAGAATGCAGTTGGGGCCCTTCCTCTAGCATAAAAAAATATTGACGGTGAAATCTGATTAATAGAAATAGTTCAATAAATCCCTAAGCTACTGTAAAGAGTATGACGATGCAAGTAAAAAAGAAGAAAAGAGGAAGAACAACAAAAGTGTAAGGAAGAAACTAAAAGGGAGGAAGAACAAAGAGCACAAAGTGCTTTTTAACGTGGTTCAGCTAAAATCAATGTGACCCTACGTTCATAGTAGTTTATATTTGCAATTGTGTGGTTTTTTCTCTATTCATACTAGTAGAGCAATAATACAAGTATTCTCTCACTATTTTGACAGAGTTTTTACATGTATTTCTTTTTGCTATAATGATTTCTTTTCCTATTTATAGAGGTATGAGGATTACAAGTGTAATTTGACAAATCATAAATCTATCTTATCCGTCGTATTAGGCAATAAATGCTAGGCAAATCACTATCTAATTGTTAAGGGTTGATGTGTTGGTTTTAGGGGTTAATCTTTCGGTTGGGGATACGTATCTCTAGATGTTGACTGGACCTTAGAGTTTTGTACCTATGCTTGGATCATTCATTTGGTGACCTGAGCTCACACTAGGCGATCTATTAGTTGTGCTAGTTGGTCATATTCTCGAATTCAATCATGATGAGCCTTCTGGAAGAGGGCTAAGGTAGTGTGCTTCGACCAGCAAGCTAGATCCCATCCTCAACAAGTTAAGGTTATAGCTTTGGCCTTGTCCTTCGTCCCGTGCTAGTAGCTGGTGAGCTGGTGCCTCTACCAAGTGACCTTAGTTTTTTGGATGGTTTAGGCCCTTTCTGATTGGGCCTTTGTCCGCCCATTTTGCGTTGCTTCAAAAATACTCACAACAGTTCCCTAATTTAAAATATTCAATTTTGATTCTTTTAATATGTCCATCATTCAATTTTAATCTTTCGTTAAACTCTTATCTTATTACTAATAAAAAGATAACATGAAATAATATTGAGTATTCTTTTTTAATGTGGCACACTTTTATGACCATATTTATGTATACACTTCAGATATTTTATTATTCTTTTTTTTTATTGTTGGGTTCACATATAAACTATATATACTAAACTATAAATAATTATTAATTTTGGTTTAATAAGTTAATATGTATTTAATATTTTCAATACAAATATTTTACACAAATTTATTAATAAAAATAGTTACATTTAGGTTTAACAAAAAATTTAAATTAAACATATAAAGAAAATTTATTTAATAATAAAAAACATTAAAAAAACATTGTATAATATAATCATAATTATAAAACTTTAAAAAACTATCATAAATATAAAATAAATAATAATAGAAGTATGAAATAAAGGTAAAATTAAAAAAACAAAATAAGAAAATATGTATGTCTTATTGCTTCTTTTCAATTTGCTTTCTTTAATCAGTATTTTTTAATAATAAAAATGGAAAAAGTTCCCTTTAGCTTTTAAGTGATCAGATTATATCACTACCAACTTTCAAAATTTGGAATAAAAGTCTTAAACTATACAAAAACTTGGAATAAGCACTCATTGTCTGTATAATTAATTATTTTATTTAATTACAAATTTTTTTCCTAAACTTGTTAAATAAGTATCACAATATTGTTAGGCACCTGTGTGTTTTTTATGTGATGTAATTAATGAAAATTAAATAGATATATAAAATTTTACTTAAATACATAAAAATGAGTTTAAAATTATATACAAAAATGATGTGATAAATTAATATATAATAATATTATAATTCTTATTTAAAAAGTTAATGAAAATTACTCAACTAAATAAAACAATTAATTAAACGAATACAATTTGAAGTGTTTTTATAATTTAATGCTTTAATTTTTAAGTTTACAAAGTTGGTAGAAACTAAATTCAACCACTCCAAAAGGAAAAGAAATTTTTTGTGTTTTTCCCTTTTTAATATTAACCTTATCTAATGTGAGTACTAAAAATATTGATAATATGCATTAAATTTTTCTAAGTTAATATTTCAATAAAAAAATATCAATACACTTTTATATTAGTATAATTTTTATTTACAAATTATTTTTGATTATTTTAAATATTTAAGTTAAAATAATTTATATCAATAATTGTAATAAAATATACTTTATCACATACTAATATAAATAAAATTAAAGGAAAAATACACTTTACCCTCTAAAGTTTGCATTTAGGATAAATTATCCCCTAAAATTTATATTTGTGATAAATTATCCTATTTCTGTTAAACTTAATATCCAATTTAACTGTCTCAAGTTCATAGGGTAAAATGTCTGATTTTAAACTTCAAGGGGTAATTTATCCCAAATGCAAATTTAAAAGGGTAAAGTGTATTTTTCTCTTTAAAATAAGTTAAGTCAATAATAGAAAGTATTGATACAATTTTCCTTTATTTATTTTTCAAAATAGTGATTATTAAAACTATAATTATCCGAGACATATTAAATAATTAACACAATAAAAATAAGGCTCTAATCAGAAAAAATATATTTATTTAATATAAGAAATTTGATGTAACATTTATCCTTCAAAGATCAAAATAGTGATTTACTTAAAAAAAAAAATCCTTTGGATGGAATGATGAGTATTATCATATGATGGAGATTTATTAAGAAAAAATTAAAGTATAGATAAACTTCATTACAAAATAAGATCTAGTCCCTTTAATATTCCCTTTTTTATTTCAAAAGGACCAAACCCTAATTTAATTTCTTTGCTCAAATTTTCTTTTATTCAGTGGATGGAAGGAAAAAACAAAAAAAATAAAAGAAAGTATTTTTTCTTTGATTGTGGAAAGAAAAGATTATATTAAAATCCATTGGAATGGACATGATCTCATCTATAGTAGGGTTAAAGCAGACAATAAAATTGGCCAACCAATATGCATATCGATAATTTATCAATTTAAAGAACACTATTTCATAATTCTTTTCACTAGATGAAAGTCATGCTTTTAATGGAAATCTTCAATCTTCAAGATATGAACCATAGATAAAGAATCAACTTCAATGATGACCTGTTTAAAGCCTTTATACTAAGCAAACTCAATCCTTATAAGAATACCCCAAAGCTCAGCAAAGAAAGAGTGGCATTTTCCAATATTGAAAGTAAAGCCCTTAACCATTACCCATTAAACCCCTACAACTTACTTCACTAGAATTCCCTTTGCAGCATCCATTGGTATTAGGCTTGACCCAATTCATTTTTGAAGGATGCCAGCTCACATGCAAGACTCAATATTGCAAGTAAGAGGAAGAAAAAGATTTAGGCAAATTTGCTTTAACAATCTCTTACACCTATCAAGAAATTAAAAGAGAAAGTTGAAAAGGAAATTGAAAACCTTCTTTAAAAAAATAATTTATTTCTCCAAATCCAAATGAGCCAACAAGTGATCTTGTGGGTAAAATCCAATTCAGTGAGGTGGGCTGGCAAAGCCCCAACAAGCAAGATCAGTGGATTCAGAAGTCCAGCTTGTTAAGATGTAAAACTAAGACAACAACCTCACCTCACTAAGTGAGATGAGCTCCGGATCGCTGATATAGTGAGTCGCACCCAACATGTGCACACTACAAACTCAGGATCAAGTTCAGCCTACATAGTTGTAGGATCGCATAGCGCAAGTCCAAGTCATTGAGGAGTAACTTCCAGCCTAAAGTACCACACAAGTCCAATTAGTAGCCAGAGGCACACTTTCCTAGTCGACAAACTAGCCTGCCAAAAGCAGAAAGCAACCTACAGAAGCTTACTTGTAGAGTCCAAGTTATCTGTAAACATTTATTGTCTGATGTAACAAATATACAAATTAGAAAATTATCATTGTAACCTCTCCTACTTCTATAAATAGGGTGAGAGTCCATTATAAAAGGGGATCTAGGAAAACACTAGCAGAAACTCTGCTAAATGGTAGAGAGCTCTCTGTAAAAATACTATTCACCCAGCAAACATTTTAGGCAATAACATTACCGTGGATGTAGGGGCCGATTGGATTTAGTCGAACCACGTTAAAAGTCTTCTGTGTGCATCTTCTTCTTCCTTTTTCTGGTTATTCGCTGCTTTTCCTTCATTTGCACAACCAAAATAGCAGCTTAAGGTAACAAGAACTGTTCGGTTGACTAAAGTTTAGTCTAAAACCAGATTCCACCGTCAACATGTGACAACAAAAGTAATGTCAAAATGAGGCCCAATTGACTTCACACAATGGAAGTTTAAATTCTAAACAACCTATAAACCTAAATCCCTAAAGAAAAGATTGGACCAGTTTTTCTGAGCAATCAACTAGCACCAAACTGAAACAATAGGATAGTCACAAAAAGCATGGAGAAAAGATTCCTCATGTAAACCACACCATTACTACCACTGCATTTAGCTCTAATTGTATTGGTAAGAAGTCTATTATGAGCAACTTGTCAAAGAAATAAATAAATACATTATGGTCAAAGCCATTTTTAAATGACTTTTCAACTAGAAAAGTACTATAATTGAGAATAAAAGGATCTAACTTCATAAGCCGATCTAACCAAAAAACAACCACTCTAATGAACATTCTAAACAAGGCAATCTTTCTTATCATCTTTATAAAAGGCAAGGAGGCTAGAATATAACCAAGTAAACAAGAAGGAATGAACGGTCTCAACTTCTCGAAATCTCAATGGCCACTAGAATTGACATAATTGCATATAGAAGAGTCCAAATCCTTAGTAGGAACATGGCTAATTCAACTAGCTAAAAGAGGTCCCATACCTTAAAGCCAATTAGAAGTATAGAAACAGAAACAATTACCTATGCTAACTTCCTAGCAAATAGTATTAAAGATGTGAAACTAGACTTTGCCAATTTCCTTCCAGACATGAAAGGCATTAATTTTAACCACTAAAGGCTTAGCAAGTTTTAGAATAGATTGGCATTTACCTTTAAAAACCTAGACCTGCAAATTATAGGGCTTAAATAGGATCTTCCAACAAAGCTTCAAAAGTAAAGCATTGTTCATGTTCTCTAAATGATGAAAACCATGACCCTTACAATCCTTTGGTAAACACAAAGTATGCCATTTGATCAAATAAGCCTTTTTAAAGTTATCAGTATCACCCCAAATAAATTGTCTTTGCTTCATTTCTAATTTGTTACAGATACCTTTAGGCAATCTGGTATGCTACATTTGGAACAACAGAAAGATGAAAATAATAAACTTAGCAAAGGCAACTCTGCCTACTTTTAAAAGACATTAGGCTTTCCACCTACTAAGCTTATGCTTCGCTTTTTCAATTATATGATGAAAAAATCTATCACACACCTTGACATGCTTCATTAAAGCACCCAAATAACAAACAACCTCTTTGACATGAGTAAAACCACTTTGTTGAACTAATTGATCATAAACAATTAAGGGAATATCCTTAGAGAATAAAATGCTAGTTTTCTATCTATTAATAGTTTGACCAGACATGTCACTAAAATGCTAGAGACAATCAAGAATATGACAAAATTGATCAAAATCAACGTCTTTAAACAAGACCAAAACATCTGCAAAAAAACAAATAAGAAATATAAGGATCATTTTGCCTTGCTCAAATATAAGACTAGTTATTATTGTCAACTTCATCAATTATGAGTTAAGACCATTTTTCAGCACAAAGCACAAAAATGTAAGGAGATAGTTGGTTCTCTTACTAAATCCCTCTATTGGGAACAATCAATTCAAACTTCCCTCAATTATATGAAACATTAAAAGAAGAAGCAGATAAAATGTATAACAAGATCAATAAAGTCGAGAGCCATACCAATCTTAATAAGAGTTGTCCAAATAAAACCCTTACTGAGCTTGTTCAAGGTCAATCTTGATTATCATAAAACATTTTTCCCTTTATTTTGTGTATGCAGAGTGTATCACTTCTTGAGTAATAATGATATTATGATGAATGTTCCTTTCTAAAATGAAAAAGGAAATTCTTTAACCTATTCATGATAATTTTTGTCATCTTTTTATAAATGACATTGAATAAAGTAATAGGCTCCAACTGACTGATATACTCAGGTTTCTCTTTAGGGATGAGACAAAGTAAAGTGGAATTTATTTGATTAATCAAAGAATGGTGCTACCAAATAGATTAACTCATAAACATCTTTCTTAGCCAAATCCCAATTTTGCTGATAGAAAATAATAGGAAATCCATCTTTTCCTAAAGCTTTGAATGCACCCATATTGAAAAAAGCCTTTTTAATTTCATAATCATTGACCATTTTAACCAAATTTCTTCGATCTCTACCAGACAAAATTGGTTATAAAGTTAACATCTAATGCTAAGTGCAATGAAAATTGAGTTCAATATGGAGATTCTAGTTGAAGAAACAACCATGACTTTAAGAATATCTGGATTATCTACCTAACCCTCTTTAAAATTTCTTCGCATAACAATTTTATTTTTCCTACTCGAAATAGCTGTCTTGGTGTGATAGTAACTAGAATTTTTATTCCTGTAACTAATCCACTCACTATAGGATTTCAAATACTAAAAAAGCTCCTCCTGAAATACCATTAGGCATGACTATAATATACCTTTTCCATTTAGAATATGCCTAAAAACTTCTTTATTCTAAATCTTCAATTGAGTAGAAAGGTTAGAAAGCATGATGGAAGCGAGGTTGTAAGCTTCCAATTAGCTTCCATGAATTATTAAAAGTTGTTGATGTCAGATTTTGGTATTAAGCCAAACTTTAGCAAACAAGGGATTCTTTCAGGATCTCTGACCGTCAACTGGTTCAAACACAACAAATCAGCAAAACACACAAAAAAGAAGGGAAAAGCAGTAAAGAGACACAAGATTTTTAACATGATTCGGCCAATTCCAGATATCACCAGACCCTACGTCCATGGTAGTGTATTATTCAGATGGTGTTTTTGCAGAGTTTCAACACTCAAATTTTCCTCTCTATTTTGGTAGAGTTTCTGCCTACATGAAAGATGATCTCTTAAAAAAGGCTCCTTCCTCGTATTTATGGAGGAAAGGAGGTTACAATAGTAATTTCATATGCAGTAAATCTATTACATCGACATTTATTATACAAGACAAAATGAACAAACAAAATCTTGTTATTCAGCTGCTGCAGATTGTCTTTTACAAGTGGGCCTGACATGTCTCCTAGGCAGAGTGTGAATGGGTCTTCTGTCTAGCAAGCTCCTAGGTCACTGATCATACTTCATTAGCCAGTTCGTTCATTATGAGGACGTGCCCATCTTGGGATAAAGAAGTCAAGGGCGAGCTCGCTTTGACATGTGTGAGGTCGATCTGAGGAGGTCGCTTTGTGATACGACCAGATGGCAAGGCGATCTAGTCATTCTTTGAGCTAGTCTTTTTGCTGTTCTCAGGCTATTCGTAGGCCCATCTAGGATGAACCAATTTTCACATATAACATAAGCCCCCTAACTCTCAGTTTGCTTTGCGAGCTGGGAGTTGAGATTCTTCAATTTCCATTCAGTCAAAGTCTTTTCCCAAGACCGTCGTTTCATCTGCACAAGGCCATGCCTTTCATGGCACGTGTCCAGCAGTTATTGGTGAGTCAACCTTTACCTTTCCTAAGGTAATAAATGATGGTAGTTGGGGGGATGGATCTGGATCCTTTGATGGGGTCGGACTTGGCTCTATATAAGGGAGAGGGGATCCCTTATGCCTCTGCACTAAGTAGAACATAAAGGTTCCAAATGAACCACCATTATTTCTGGCATTTTGGCCCTTCACCGTGGTGTGCATGGTCTCTTGCATAGAAGGTCCGAAAGATTTGGCATCTCCAATAACATGGAGGGATCTTGTATGGATCTCAAACTATATCCTCTCGGCGCTGTCGTGAGGCAATTGTTCGGTCAGCCAAGTTCTTGGCACTTCATGATTTGCTCCTTTCACAAATCAAACGAGGTGCTGGAGGCTGGAGAAAATAAGGAGCTACAGTGCTGTCATCGAGAAAGCATTAAAAGGAAAATCTGAGGACCTTGGTAGTGATAAATGGGAAAAAGTGCATGAAAATAAGATAGTTTTAGTCCATTTTGTTAATAGTATTTTATGTTTTCTTAATGTTTTTGCC
>JANHAO010017268.1:0-14048 GCA_026873985.1 Saraca asoca
GAATTTGTGTCCCAAAATTCTTACCTTCTTAATCCATTTATACTTGGTGTCTCTCTTCTCTGATTGCTAAGGATGAAGGATTGAACGCACCAAATAATTTTCTGATGACAAATTTGTCGATGAACAACAAACTAGTGGGGCAATCACTTCAACAACGGCAGAGACGAGCTCTGCCAGGACTTGTAATTGGGGAAATTTCAAAGGAAGAAAAAATGAAGGTTTAGGCCGACAATGTTGGAGATTTTTTAAATCTTACACAACCTACTAGATGAATATTGATGTAAGGGTGTTAAACGGACTTAAGGCTCAGCCCCGTGGGCTATATATGTTAAAGTTAGGCCCATTTGAAAATGGGCCTAAACATGCCAAGTCTGGCGAACTACAGTCCAAACGGATCGAATTCGCACGGATATGGATCGATCCGTGACCTAAATGGGCTAAGACTAAAATGAAAATTTTGTTAGGATTAAATTGAAAAGTTTTCGTTCGGATGGATTTTTATAAAAGGCGATGAGAAGTCTGAGGGCTAAAACATAATTTTTCCCATTTCTCTTACAAAATGGGCTGGCCCACGGGTCAATTCATTGGCCCATTTTGATGTGGGCCTAAATGGGCTTGGCCCGTTCAGGCCTGGTCCGAATGGATTTGGGCCCGAGCCGATCCGACCTGCCCGTTTAACACCTCTATGTTGATGAGAGAGGAGCACGGAAGAGTCTGATATTCTCCTCACGGTACCGTAGGAGCAAAAAAGGAAACAAGCCCTAAAAAAATGAAGGACATTTGAAAGAAATTTTCACAATTGTAGAAGGATAGTTTTGTCCATAAAACACCTATCATATAACTTCCATATAAGCTTTTTTTGATAAGCTTCTCCATAAAACTTATTGAAATAAGCTAAAATTGGCTTATAAAAGGGTTATAAGCTATTTTTATAAGCGTAAACAAACACTTAACATTTGTTATCTAAAGTGCTTATGTGATAAGATAAGCTCAAATAAGTTATAGATAAGCTCTCCCAAACGTACCATTATATGAGCAAGAGACTGTTGGACATCGAGATGAGATACTCACCTATAGAGAAGCTCGCCTATTGCCTGGTCATTGCATCAAGGAAGCTACGATCCAACTTTCAAGCCCACAACATAAGGGTTCTCACATAGTTCCCATTTAGGCAAGTCTTACAAAAGACAGATGCTTCAGATCGATTGCTTAAATGGACAATCGAGCTTACACAGTTTGATATTGAATACAACCCTAGGCCAACGATCAAAGGGCAGGCTTTGGTTGACTTTATTGTGGAATTCACGGGGCCTATGCAAGAGGAGGTACAAACTCCAGAAGCTCTATGATGGGAACTATACATTGACGGTTCATCGAGCAATTAAAAGGCCAGAGTAGGGGTGCTCCTCATTAGTCTAGAGGGACATAAGATCCTCTACACTTTGAGGTTTGGTTTCTAGGTTACCAATAATGAGGTTGAGTATGAAGCGCTACTAGCTGGGTTGCGATTAGCCAAGGAAGTGTGAGCTGAAAGGCTGAGGATCTTTATTGACTCATAGTTCATTATCTATCACATGAAGGGTGAATACTAGACCCGAGGGTCGAAGATGGCCAGTTATCTCCAAAAAGTCCAAGAATCATTAAGTTCCTTCTAACAATATGAAGTCAACCAAATATTACGAGCTCAAAACACGTACGCTGATGCCTTAGCTCGATTGGCTATGACTAAAGATGTTGACTTCTTGGGGGCGCTCCCAGTCGAAGTCCTTTCGTCCCCGAGCATTGAGTAGAAGGATGTTATAATGACAATTGCTAAAATATTATGCTCTTGGATGAATCTAATCCTAGATTATCTATAAGATGGCAAGCTACTGGAAGATAGGCTCGAGACATGATTATTATGAGCTCTGGTAGCCAGATATTGTATCTATGATGACGTGCTATATAGAAGAGGGTTCATAACCTTACTTTTAAGATGCATTGATGGTAATGACTGCTACACTGTTCTAGAGGAAATCCATGCAAGCCATTGTGAAAACCACACCAGGGGGCTATCTTTGGCTCAAAAAGCTCTCTGACAAGGGTTCTGCTAGCCTACGATGAAGTAAGATGCTGTCGACCTTACTAGGAAGTACGATAAATGTTAAAGGTTCGTGAAGATCCCGTGAGCTTTGCTAGCTTACCTGCTACAGATGGTTAGTCCATGGCCCTTCGCTATCTAGGGCCTAGACCTAATTGGGCCATTCCTAATAGTTCGCAGTAATTGCAAATACAGGATAGTAGTTATAGATTACTTTACTAAGTAGGTAGAGGCAAAAGAGCTCGCTGAGATCTCATCTGCAAAGATTGAAAGATTTGTGTGGAGCAAAATTATTTATAGATTTGGAGTCCCTTAGTAGATTATGACTGATAACGGGACCTAATTTAATAGCAAGTAGTTCATCAATTTCTGCAACGACATCAAAATCATGAAAAGCTTCTTAGCTGTAGATCATCCGTAAGCCAACGGGCAAGTTAAAGTTGTCAACAAGATTATCAAACGAATCTTAAAGGCAAAGTTAGAGGCCAAGAAGGGAGCATGGGTAGACAAACTACCAAAGGTACTGTAGGCATGCAAAACCCTAATGTGCAACGCCATAGGAGAAACCCCTTTCTCGATGGTGTACGAGTGCGAAACGATAATCCCTGCAGAACTTGAAATAGTGTCTTAGTGAAGAATCACCTTTAATCCAGAAAACAATGATCAACTACTTGCCGTAAATCTAGATCTTGCAGAAGAGACAAGGAAGAAAGCTCATCTTAAGATCGTGACTTACCAACAACGAGTCGCGAGGTATTATAACCGAAAGGTGCAAGCTAGGAGATATAAGCCTGGTGATCTCATCCTGCATGTTGTCCTTTCGGGAGTGTGCAAAGCTAGTGAAGGGACCCTGGGGCCAAACTAGGAGGGCTATACCTTATAAAGAAAGTTATTGGCAACAGAGCTTATCATTTGACAGATATGGAAGGAATAGAGTTTCCTCGAGCTTGGAACGCCAAACATCTTCACCGTTATTATCAATAAAGCTCTCCCAGTATTTGTAAAAATTACCCAGTAAGTGTAAATATTTATGTAATTCTTTAAATTTTTGTGTATATAGAATAAAAGTCTCAATAAAATCTTGTGCAAGAAATGGTGCATTATATGAGAAGTATAAGTTAAAGCAATTCATCGAATTTTCATCCTCACATAAAAATTCATCAAGTCTCGTGTGCAACCATCAGAAATGAGAAGAAGCAAATAAGAATTCATTTACTCCTTACTTTAATGAAATTAATTCATACAAAGTTTAAAAATTCATTACAAAGTTCAAAAGGAATATAAAATTACAAAGCTCATAGCCTTGGAAGCTAGAGCTTCAGGAGTCAAGCCTTCATGAGGATGAGGACCAAGAGGAAGAGTGTTAGGGACATTCACCACTAGAGTGCCAACAGCTTTAGTGACCTGAGAGTCAGTTTCCCTTTGGGTAATACCTTCAGTAGGAGAAACTTTAGCACCAGAGCTTGCTCCCTTCTTGGAAGAGCTAGACCTGGCAGCCCTCTTCTTGAAACATTTGGAGAAATCTAATTCTGGATGTTGCTTCCATAAGGTGTAAAAGAAAGAGGTGTAAGTCTTGGCCTCTACCTTCTTTGTTAGCGAGGTAGTCTCTGCTTTGACTTTAGTGACCTCCTTCTTCACCAGAACAACTTCCCTCTTGACCACCTTTAACTCTTTCTCAACAACCTTAGTTCACTATTTTGCCTCCTTGGCTCGCTGTTATGCTAACCCAACCCACTGTTCTGCGGCCTCAGCTAGTCTCATAGCTCACTTGGCCTGATAGATGGATAAATCCAGATTAATCTTTGATTTGGCTAGATCATTAGTTGTTAGGCTGAGATTTACCGCAATGGCCTCCCGATCCACTACTACACAAGATAAGGCGGCCTCAACATCCTTGTTGATAGTAAAAGAGGTAGGGATGAGTAGAAGTCCCACATTGATGAGAAATAAGATATCTTCGTGCCTTATAAGGCGAGGGCATGCAAAACTTAAGTGAAGAGGGCCCTTTTGGGGAGAAGGTGGGCAACGACTTGCACCCTGAAGGGACAAAATCGTGAGGAAGGCCACGAAGGGCCATACTCTAGGGTAGACAATACCTCACTCATGGGCAAGGCTCATACCGATCATTATCATTTAGCGCTGTCTGTAGGAACCCTAATGCCTCATTACGCACGAGTCCACCTAACTAAAGGGCTTTTGTTGATAGTAAAAAGAGGTAGGGGTGAGCAGAAGTCCTACATTGATAAGAAGTCAGGTATCCTTGTGCCTTAGAAGGTGAGGGCATGCCAAGCCTAAATGAAAAGGGCCCTTTTGGGGAAAAGGTAGGCAGTGACCCACACCCTGAAGGGACAAAATCATGAGAAGGGCCATGAAGGGCCATACTCCAAAGCAAACAATACCTCACTTGTGGGCAAGGCTCATACCGACCATCATCAGTCCTTGACCTTCTCCTTCAATTCTAGCACGTCAGCAGAGGTAATAGCGAGGTTATCCATGAGGCCCTCCTTCTCCTCATCATGGGCTTGGATCGCCTCGTCCATTTTCATCATTGTTAGCAAATTCTAAAAAATCAGAACCAAGTTAGATTATGAAGTAAGTACGAGAACTAAAATAAAAAAACCCTATTTACCACTAAGCCATGACAAGCTGCATAGCCCACCAATCTCCCAAGGGAGAACTCTTCAGACTCTAACACCTAGATCTTGTTGCAAACTCCTAAGATTGTGTTAATGTTATCCACGAGGATGTCAACATATTTTTCTATCTTGGATAGGTTTGGCAGGTAGCTCCGCGACTTTGGCTTTTGGTGCAACTTGCTTATGGGCAATGACTTTCTTCTTCCCCTTATCTATCTTTCATCTTTTAGCAGAGGGCTTAGAGGGGGTGGCGACCTCAGTTGCGGCTACCATTTTAGGCTGAGGAGTAGGAATTGGCCCTTGTGAAAGAGCTATTATAGAGGTCATGGGTTAACTTTCAACAGTAAGAGCTATGATGGCATCAGGAGCCAATGAGATATCCTTGTCGTTAGATGCTGCCACCTTGAGAATAAGCTCCATGATCCTCTCGTAGTCTTTTAAATTAGCTGGACCGACCTCTGTCACCTGATGAATTCCTATTTCTCTGGTGAGCTCGATGCCTTGGGCCGAAGCGAGCTTGTGGAAGCAAAGAAGGTCCTCGTCAAAATAGAAGTCATTTTAGAGATCGTTCAAGGCAATGAACTGGTGCTATCTATAAAATGAGACAAAAGTTAGAATCAGAAGCAAATATGAACAAATCATTAAAGTTGCACATCCTTAGTTCACTTACCAGGAGCAAGGACAAATCTAAAATTTTGGAGATCGCGCAGAAAGAGGCACAAGATATAAAACTAATGGGTTTTATAATGCCCTACATTAGACTTCCCTTTAACATCCCCTTGCGACAGGATCTTCTTATGTGCCATCGATCGAGCCGAGAGGTAATAGAGCCCATTCGATGTGCTCATGCACTTAAGGCTATACAAGTAATATAGGACCTTAGCCGATGATGGTGGAAGACCATTGCCCAAGTAAATTAGCACTAGAGAAATGAGCTGGGTATAAGAATTCGGAGTAAGCTGAGCCGGGCTAAGTTTCACTTTGTTCAAAAAGTTAATGAAAAAAGGTGCATCAGAAACCTAAGTCCCGCAACGAGGTACAGGAGGCTAATAACAATGAACTCTCGAGGCAGATAGGGAGCATAGTCATCCAGAGAAGGCACCATGAGGTTGCAGCCCTTGGGGAGCCGATATGTTCAGACTGTGGTTTGGAGCTCGCAAAAATGAATGGTTGAGATGTGTAGACTAAACACATGACAATCAGAAGGTCACAGACCTGCAACGACCTCTTGGACCCCAACAGGGTTTGGATGAGTGGTAAAGTCTCTAGCGAACTCACCACTCCTCAAGGTCACTTCATTGAGATGCTGCACCAACTCAATGCTCTAGGATAGGGAGCCGGGTTCATCATCTTCATTCCTAATGTGGTGATGGTGATGTCCATGACCTGTGCCCATCTACACAAAAGAAAAAGATCAGTTAGGTAGCTACAAGTAGACCCTACTAAAAGCTAAGGCTAATAGCTTCCTATGCGACAGGCCATACACACCTCGAGTCACCACATCTACAACCCGGACTCCAGCAGACAAAGAGAAGTCAACGATTGAACCATAAAATCCAAACAATAAATGCAAGACTCGAGATGGTAGTAAAAAAAACCTAGAGTCTGTTAATAGAATCAATCAAATGAATCGAACCAAGTAGAAAAGAAAATACGTAGGCAATCAACCTCAACCAACACTCTCATTCCTCATATGATGGCAGACAAGCCTCACACAGACAATAGAATAGAGAAATCCAGAAATTGCAAAATAAAGAAAGACTTACCATGGTTGACTGAAAGAGAAAGTCCAAAACTGCGTGTGAAGATGCTTTCCTGTGAGCAGGGCCAAAGCAGCAACTAGGGAATTGAAAC
Source organism: Saraca asoca (assembly GCA_026873985.1). Lineage (NCBI taxonomy): Eukaryota > Viridiplantae > Streptophyta > Magnoliopsida > Fabales > Fabaceae > Saraca > Saraca asoca. Next base: position 6,571 of record JANHAO010017268.1, read on the forward strand.
GATGCCGACGATAGCGGATGACAAAGAGTGGTTGCAGCAGCTAGTGGAGAACATGAGAAGAAAGAGTTCGGGAGCTTCAAGTTTCAAATGGTAAATAAGAGGGAGAGGAAACCCTCTTTAGTTTATAAGGAATGCAATGCCATTGTTGGATCTGGCAACCCATTAGCTACCCATGATCCGATGGTTTGGCGAGTGCCAGCAGTTAGCTGACAGTAGCATGACATGTATGTGTACTAAAGGTAGGAGTAATCATGACAGCCTAGCAGCACGAAATCAAAGAGTCACCTATAAAGCAAGCGGAAGCATGCCAAATGACTAGTAGGATTGCAAATCGCAAATGGCGGATCGTGACTCCCAACTCCAAGACCTCACGTCTAAGAAGTGCTTTATGCACTAAACTCTTACGTAAACTGTGTCCAAGAAGTGCCTCGAGCACTAAACTCTTACATAGATAATTTCAAGACCTTGTGTCCAAGAAGTGCTAGACACACACCAAACTCTTGCGTGAGTCGCATCCAAGAAGTGCATGGAGCACCAAACTCTTGCGTGGATAACTCCAAGGCCCCGCGTCCAAGAAGTGCTAGCCATGCACTAAACTTTTGTGCGAGCCACGTCCAAGAAGTGCCTCGAGCACCAAAATCTTACACGGATAACTCGAAAACCCTGTGTCCAAGAAGTGCCTCGAGCACTAAACTCTTGCGCAGATAATTCAAGACCTCGTGTCCAATAAGTGCTTTATGCGCCAAACTCCTACACAGGCCGCATCCAAAAAGTGCCTCGAGCACCAAGCTTTTACGTGGACAACTCTAAAATCCTGCATCCAAGAAATGCTAGCCACGTACTAAACTTTTATGCAGGCCACATTCAAGAAGTGCCTTCGGCACTAAGCTCTTGCGTGGACAACATTGGAATCACATCCAAGAAATGCCATTGGCACCAAACTCTTACGTGGATCAAGGTGCTTCCATACAACCTATCAAGACCTCGAGTCCAAGAAGTGCTTAGGCACCAAACTCTTGCGTGAGCTAAGATGCGTCTAGGCGACCTACGTGGACACCTCATCTCATACTAGCGAAGGTGCTCAAGCACTCCAGTGCTCGAACTCATAGTCAACAAAGGCACTCCGATGCTTAATTTCGTTGCCAGCTGAGATAAACTAATACAACCGATTAGTCATCCAATATGACACATATCCTTTTAAGTCATAATTTATTGACTGGAGTCCCTTCACATTAGTTCAATTAATATTGATCGAAGTCAATTGACTTAGTGAACACTCATTTTATTTAATGATTACCGAACCGTGATTTGCAGGAACTAATGTTGCCAGCTGTGACCTACTAAATCGCTATTGTGGCATACTCGAGAAGAAAAATAAGAGGCAAAGTTTCATTACAAAACCTTTTTTGATGAGGTAAAATTACATAAAGGATTGAGAATGCAAAATGAAGCAAGCCTACAGTTAACTAAGGAAAAGCTAAATGCTAGCGAGCTTGCAGCCATAATACACAAGAGGAACCGCTCTAGCGCCTTCTTTGCCTGAGCTGATAGCTCATCCAAATCAAGCATCCCTCGAGATGCTTGGAGTGGGAGAAACAGTATTGGAGGCAAGTAGAGAGGCTGTAGAAGTTTTCCTAGTCCTCTTAAGCAAGGAAAGCATCCTTTAACTTCATCAAGCTGCTTGGAGGCCTAGAGACACTTGGCACCATCGGACAAGAAGACAAAAGAACCTGGTTGAAAGGATTGAGCTGTGACAAGTCGCAAGGCCAGCAAGCAAATCGGATAATTCTAGCTCTTTTGCCCAGTCTACCTCAAAAGCTGGGAGCTCCTCCCTCGACCTTACAACTCTTGGCCGCTGTCGAAAGCCGAGCAATTAGCTCGTAAGAGGACAAAAAAGCAAAAAAGGGAGAGCTAAACTTGTTAGCATCAAGAGGTTACGGACAAGTTCTTAAAGTCCTCAGGGAAGAATACCTTGCGGGAACCACGTGTAGCAGGCCATTCACACCTCGCTATCTCATATAGCGGACCGTACATGCCTCAAAGCATGTAGACGAAGGCCAGAACTTTAGAGATATGGGAGGTTTAGCCAATGCACCCATCTAGTTATTTTGCAAAGAAGGGAAGAAAACTCCCCATGCCTTATATAGATGAGCCCGACTTCACCAAAGAGTCCAAAGGGTATCTAATTATACCAAATGAATGACCCACAACAAAACAAGACTGTTGCGCTAATAGCTGGAAGACATCTACGATGGGAGGCAAGGCCTGATGCAGATAAAATAAAAGACTAAGGCCTGAAATGGCAACACAGTAGGCGATGAGCAAAGACTTTTGACTAAACGACGAATTTTAGGTGAAAAACTTGACAATACTACAGACTGTAAGCAAAGAATTTACAAGCAAACTACAACTCCCAATCCACAAAGCAAATTAAGAGTTGGGGGGCTTGATGTTATAGGTATTTTTCAGATAATGCAAAATAGACTGATCAAGGCCCAATAAGAAGCTGAGCCCAACTAAAAAGGGGCCCAAATCACCGACAATTGAGGTCGTTTAGCAGGGGTATCAGCTCACTAGCCACGAACTTAGAACACAGGTTGAGGTCGAAGCAAGAACCCGGCTCGCTAGGAAAAGCACCAGCTCGTTGAACGGAACATAACCCCCAGACTATCTTTCAGCAGACTCACTATAGACGGATCCAGTGACGAGATCAGTCCCTCTGGCTAGCAGATTGCCCAAGGTGAGTCCAGGTCACTAAGATAGTGAGCTGAGCATGAGTGCATGGTCTTTTTCCTGTTTTAGCATGAGTAGCATCTTAACTTGGTCAAACAGCTCTTTTTTCTATTTTAAAGGTGCTTGGTATATTAGCTTTTTGAAAAACAAAGTTCTCTTTTCAGAAACTATTCCAAGTAACGTATAACTTATTAAAATAGAGCTTTCAATTATTTTTTTTTTAAATTTATCCATTTTATTTTAATTAATTGACAACTCATTCCTAATTAATAGATATAAATACTAAATAATTTGAAAAGGTAATCCATGAAAAAAAAAAACTCAAGCCCTTTTTATGTATCAATATTTTTTTTATAATATTATACTATTTTCAATGTTTGCTCTTTTTTCACAAAGCTAAAAGGGAAAAAAAAACTCATATATCATTACATATTTGACCTACGTCCATTAATTCAACATAAATAAAAAATAAGTAAGTAAGTAAATAAATAAATAATAAATATGTGATATAATTAAATATAATTAATTAAATTTTAAGTAATCATATTCTTATTTTGAATATCTTAATTATATCAATTTGACCTCAATTTCAAAATATAAGTAATATATTTCATATATATAATGATATCAATATATCCTTTTATGTCATTTTATATTTATAAGTTAACTTAATAGTTAATTTTACCAAGCATTTCTAATACAATTAGCTAACTTATTAACTTTCAGCTAACAACTAGCTTATCAGCTATCAATTAACTTTTCAACTACTTGCTGATAGTTGATAAGCTAGCTGTTAGTTATTTTACTAGTTGTTAGCTACTAGCTATTAGCTGAAAGCTAATAAGTTAACTGATTATATTAGAAATATTTGATAAAATTAGCTATTGAGTTAGCTCATAAATGTAAAATAACATAAAAGGATATGTTGATATCATTAGATATATGAAATATATTACATTTATTTTGATATTGAGGCCAAATTAATATAATTACGTAAAATTTAATTAATTATATTTAATTATATCACATATTTATTATTTATTTATGTTAAATTAATAGACATACGTCAAATATATAATGATATATCAGTTTTTATTCCTTTTAGCTTTGTGAAAAAAAAGAGCAAATATTAAAAATAGCATAATATTATAAAAAATATTGATACATAAAAAGGGTTTGAGTTCTTTTTCATGGATTATCTTTTCAAATAATTTAATATTTATATTGATTAATTAGGAGTGAGTTATCAATTAATTAAAATAAAAGGGATAAATCTGGAAAAAATAATGGAAAGTTCCATTTTAATAAGCTAAATATTACTTGGAATAACTTTTTAAAAGAGATTTTTTTTTTTCTCAAAAAGTTAGCGCACCAAACACCTCTAAAATAGGGAAAAATAGTTGTTTGATCAAGTCAAGAAATTAAAAATTAGGTTTTTTGGTACGCCAAACATACACTAAATGTGTGTTTTGTGCATAAAAAAAGCTAACTTTTAGCTTATTGACTTGGTCAAACAACTCTTTTTCATATTTTAGAGGTGTTGAGCACGCTAGCTTTTCAGGAAAAATAAAGTTCTCTTTTAAGAAGTTACTTTAAGTAGCTTATGAGTCTGTTTGGTGTAAATAAATAAAAAGCTAGCTGATAGCTGATAAGTTAACTATTAACTATTTTGCTAACTGCTAGTTGTCAGTTGTTAATTAAAAGCTGATAAGTTAGCTAATTATATTAAAAATGTTTGATACAATTAGCTGTTGAAATAGCTTGTAAATATAAAATAATATAAAAGGACATGTAAATATGATTTGATAATATATGGAGTAAATTAATTTATATTTATTTTGAGGATAAAGTATATTGATATGATCAAATTATTCAAAATAAGAATTAAATTGTCTAAATTTTAATTAAATTATATTTTATGATATCATATATTTATTTATTTACTTACTTACTTGTTTTTATTTGTTTATATTAAATTAATAGATATATGCCAAATATGCAATGATATATAAATTTTTTTTATTCTTTTTGACTTTATGAAAAAAATAATAATATAAAAATAGTATGATATTAAAAAAAATAAGCATTAAAAATGAGGGTTAATAATTAATTAAGATATGAGCTGTCAATTAACTAAAAAGAGTAGGATAAATTAGGAAAAACTAATAGAAAGCTTTATTCTAATAATTTATAAGTTACTTGGAGTAACTTCTTAAAAAGGAGCTTTTTTTCCCAATAAGTTAATGCACTAAATGCATCTAAAATATATATAAAAAAAAGAGCTATTTGACCAATTTAAGAACCTAAAAGTTAGCTTTTTTGATGAGCCAAACACACACTATAGCTTATTAGAATAGAGTTTTCTATTTTTTTAATTTATCCCTATTTTTTTAGTTAATTAACAACTCATATCCTAATTAATTAGAAACCGTCATTTTTAATGATTATTTTTTTAATATTATACTATTTTTTATGCTTATTTTTTTTCATAAAGGCAAAGAGGATAAAAAAACTCACATATCATTGCATATTTGGATATGTTTATTAATTCAACATAAATAAATAAAAATAAGTAAATAAATAAATATATGATATCATAAAATATAATTTAATTAAATTTTAGACAATTTTATTTTTATTTTAAATATTTTGATTACATCAATATACTTTAATCTTAAAATAAATTTGAATTAATTTACTATATATATTATCTAATAATATTTACATATCCTTTTATGTTATTTTACATTTGTAAACTAATTCAACAACTAATTTTACTACATATTTCTAATATAATCAGCTATCTTATCAGTTTTTAACTATTAGTTGACAGCTAATAGTTAGCAGCTAATAAAACAGCTAACAACTAACTTTTTCAGCTACTTGTGCTAAACAGATTCTAAATTTGATATTTCATAATTTTTATTTTTCAAATTTTTATCACATTTAAATACATATTATAATTTTAATTTAAAATATTTCTTAATCTTTATAAAAATATTTTTGAAATGTATATTTTTTGAAAATAATATATTAGTTATAACAATGTATGAACTTTTATTAATTAAATAATTAATATTTTGGTATACAATAATAAATTTAAAATTTTAAACAAAATATTTATCTTCTTAATAATATAAAAGCCGTAGCATTTATTCTCACTCAAATATTACTACATAGTAAATGTGCTTCACTTGTCATAAGAAAGCAAGTGAGAATAAATTTATTTTTTTTTTATTTTTCTTTTTTCTACTTTAATTTAAATCATAAATAAAACTTATATATTCATGTATTTTAAAAATAATTTTTTATTTGAATTATCTATAATCAATTTTTAATTTAATTTTTTAATTTTGTTATTGAATTTTTAATTTAATCTTTTATTTTTTTGAATTATCAAAAAATATTGGTTCCAAATTTTTAATAATTGAAATTTTTATTTATTTATTTATTTAGATAATAAAATTTTGGTATTTTGATATTATTGAATAATTTTAATAATAAATCCTCTAATTTTTAAATTATAAATTACTTTGATAAATGATATATATTTCCTCATTCTTTATATAAAACATTTATTTCAAAATAATTATTTAATAAAATTAACTACACTGGATTTTTAATCTAAATTCATTAATAGATTTCAATTTAAATTATTTCTATGTGTATTAAATAATATATATATATTAAATAATTATATTTATATAGAAATAAAATATTTATTAACACATTATTAATAATATCTAATTATGATTTGATAGATAATATCTATTAAAAAATTCACACTCTTTAAATGTTAGTGCTATTTGTAATACCTTGAAGATTAAGAAAAAAATAAAAAGAAAAATTGAAAATAAAATTTAAAATTTAAAAGGATTAAACTGAAAACATCTCATGGACTAAAGTGAAAAACTTGAAAATCGGGTGGGGTAGATTTCGAATTAAGGTGAAAAGTTGGGGCCAAAGTGAAATTTTTGGGCTGAAACCGGCCAAGCCGGTTCCAGGTGACCCATGGCTGATTTTTTTTTAGAAGCTTCTACGAGCTTCTCCATTTCCCCCGAGTTTCCTCTTTCTTCATCTCCCACCGGCTTCTTCTTCTTCTTCTTCTTGCTATCGCCGATGGTTTGGCGGCCGACAAAGCCTTCTCCGGCATTGTGCCGCCGTGAGTAGCCCTCACGGACGTCTCTCTCCCTTCAGCTTTACTTCTGCTCTCCGTCGAACCAAAGATTCCTTGCTATCGTAAGCTTCTATGGTGGTTTTCGGCCGTGTTGTTCGGCAAGTTCCGGTAACGCTCGGTCCCAACCCTTGGCTTTTCGACGTTCTTCTTAGCTCACGATGGCAGCTGGTCCCATTTGGCGTCTTCTTCCTTTTTCCCTGTTCACCGTGAGCTGGTTCGGCCAGTAGCTTTTTTGGGCCACCGACGGCGAGCTGCCTCCTGGGGTAGTTGAACCTAGTGAGTATTCTTAAATCATCGAATTTATTTTCTAGTAACTCTACAGTCAATTTTTCAAGATATTGTGTTAAATGTTCTAAATAGCACTGTATGTTCAAAAGCTTCCATAGGCTCACCGGTAGCATCCCAGCTCCGACCGAGCTGCACACTGACTCATTAGACCCCAATGAACAATCATAGAACAAAAGATTTATTTCTTAGTAACCATGTGTAAAGATTTCAAGATAGTTGTGTATAGACCCTTATATGGGAAATTTATGAAAAATAGCTTCTTTTTGTGAAATTGGTTCAG
>JANHAO010017269.1:0-14039 GCA_026873985.1 Saraca asoca
TTTATATTTCATATGCATAATTGTAATTTTAGATGACATTTAATTATTATATATTATATTTTTAATTTATATTATAGAATCTCTTCTATTCTAATCAAATTATTAGTTTTAAATCGCTCCCATTTTCACCTCAGATCCGAATTTTAAAATATTTAGGTGTCGACAATGGATGCGGCGGGACTTCCAGTACTTGTAATGATAGAGAAAACAGACAAATGTGATAATTATGAAAAAATGATGTGAAATAGATAATGCTACTTACTCCTATGTGTAATGTGTTCAACTTAAAATATCTAATCTATAAAATTATAATAATAAAATTAAGTCCATTCTACGGTACAGCGTTGAAAATTGCTGTTTTAGATTCAGAGCATGATTCGGAGAAACTAAGATTTGAAGACAAAAAAAAAATTAAAAATAAAACGCAACACCAAGAGCAGTGTTCCCATTGAAATGGAGAAATTGCAGAGGTTAGCACATTTGGCACACAACACAGTAAATATTAGTACACAGAGACCCGTACGCTGATATCGTCGATTTTTGCTGCGGTCTCTTCGTTTGAAGCTTCCTACTTTCAACTACAAACTGCACATGTTCCTTTTGTTGAAGAAAAAGGCATAGATTTCTCTATGGTATACATGAAGATGTGACAAGGAGATTTACCTAGTCAAGTAAAGGTAAGGCAAAGATGGGATTCACGGTGGTTCCAGGTTTTAAAATTGGGAAGATAATTGTTCAGTCACAAGTTTATCTAAGTGATTTTAGACGTACTGAGTAGATTCATGGTTCTGCTTCACTGTAAGCTCTGGGCAGTGGTATCAGATGAAACTGCTTTTTGTGAGAACTTAGCCAGTTGGTGGATCTAGACTAATATGTACTCAATTTGTTGGCAGTATAAGTGAAATCCTCTGTTTTCTACTGCAATTTATTTGAAGAAGATCCATGCTGCCAGTCAAGAAAGACATTGCATGCCATATATGCTTTAAGATGTTTTCTTCACGCCTTGCTGATGAAGTTGGAGCAGAGTGGTTTCTCAAGCCTTTTTGGTTGTTCAGTGCTAAAATCTAAAGCAGAATGATTTGTGAATTCGCTGGTATTTTTCTTCCTTTTTTTTCCTCCATTTTTGTTCTTATGTTTTTAGTTGACATGTAGAATTTACTGTACAGAATGTCCCTCCTATTCTGGGGTCTCTTGACACGTGAGAGCGACTACAACAGTAAATTGTGTATTTATCACTAATGTAACAAATAGCAAATGTTTGTTCAATAGAAACTTTATTTCACAATCATATGATGTTATCCAATAAGTTTGTGTACAACATAACATAGTTGTAACATGCACTTGGAAAGCATTTCTGTTCACTTGGATGTATGAAAGTGTCAGGATTTCTGCCAGATTCTTATAAGAAACGCTATCTCATGTTTGTAATTTGGTAATTTTGTTTCTTTTAAGTCAAATTCAAAAAATTTCAAGGCTACATATTTGGGAGCACTAAGCTTTGTGTATATGGAATATACATATCTCTTTTGAACTCTCTGTTGTTTAAATTATCTTTTACTTGACCAATAATTTATGTAACCATTCGAAGTTGGATTGGATAATAGAAAGCAAGGAACATGGCTAAGATCAGGGAGTAGTTTTGATTTGTTACTTTTGGTTTGCCTTCCTTGCGGTGCTAAATCAGGTTTTGTTTTGGGTTCTAATTTGCTGGTGCAGGATTTAATATTGTGCAAAGTAGCATTCCTGCTCCAAACCCACAAGAAAGCCTGTTTAGCCTTCGACTTTGACGACAACAAAATCATTCATTGCTTTTATTATGATGAGTGATGCCACAGGTTCATTATCCACATTCATCACTTATAGCCTGACATTTGTAAATGGATATCACTGTTGACCCCACTGTACTTGTTAGCAATGGTGTAAAATCCAAATTCAAAATAGATGTGGGTTGATTATTTTTCCATGGTGACTGCTTCTATAACTTTGAGCCAAAAGTACAGTTATGGTGAAGGGGCCGATGTAGCAACGAGGAGTTGACATTCTGCAGTTGGCCACCGAATCTCACTGCCATCTTTCTTATGTGTTTTTGGTTTTTGGGACATTTGCAAAATGCATAATGTAGTTTTTGTAATTATAAATTAGTCCTTCTAAACTAGATCAAATCTCACCCGACCATATTTTTTTGTACTAACCTTTTTTATAATCCAAGATTTAGTTTCAGATTTCGCACGGACTGTCTCATGATTCAGGGTTTTAGTTTCAGATTTTGTATGGACTTTTTTCATGATTCAGGATTTAGTTTCAGACATGGACCTAGGCCTTCAATTGGACCAGAAAGCAAAAGGTAACCCAAACTGCCTTCGGCTGTTTTTGATCATTTAAGCTTCATAATTTTTAACCTTTATTGACCAAACTGCCTTATGCCTGGGCTTTTCTATTCACCAAAAAGCAATCCAAACTGCCTTAGTCTTTTTTATTAACCAAAAGCTGCCTGGTAAAATTTTTAAGCTTAATAATAATTTTATCCCCTAATTCATAAATTATTTATTTTTAGCCCCTAAAAGATAATATTATATTTTTGTCCCCCCTAATACATAAATTGTTTACCTTTGATCTCCTAAAATATAATATTATATTTTTGTCCCATAAATATATAAATTTAATTAATTATGTTCACATTAATAATTTTGTTTAATCAAAGACAAAATTATAATTAGTACTATGTTGATAATAACTAAAAAGAAAATTAGTAGATCACATGATACTAAGGATTAAATTGGAGATGTTTCTTGCTATAGGTGTGTTATATAATTAATTTATAATTTTCTAACGTAATAAGTTGAAATTTTCTAATTTTATCTTTTAATGATTATCAACTTGTAATCATATTGGAACTTTGTACAGTAATTATAATTTTCCATCTTTAATTTGTGGTAAGTTACCAAATTGGGCATAATTTGTTTCAATTTTTACATTAAAAGAAACAAAATAGAATATTATATTTAAAACGAATTAAATTGGATTGATTTGGACATTAAGGGAACCAAAATTTTAATTAAGCCTTATTTTCAATATATTTAAAAAATAACTTAGAAGTGACAAAAGAAATTTAACCATTTTAGAAAAATCAATTTATTGATAAACCCATCTAATCATTTTTTTATAACGCCAAATTAATTTTTAAAAATTTATTATCAATTAATTTATTTGTTAACAATCTTCTTAAATATTTGAATTACACATAACCCTTTTATCATATACTCCCTTGTATTTTTAAACCTAGCAATGTACCTCCTTAAATTAAATTTTTTGTGCAATTTACCGGGTTCTATTAGAATTTGTCAATTTTAAGACCTAAAACAAGTCACACATTCTAGTGACTTATTTTATTACTTATAATACCAAACACTTCAATCACATCATTTTCAATCAAAATTATTGTATAAATTTATAGTTTTATTTATGTTATCTTAATTTCTAATTTGCCCTCTTTTAAAAAATAAATACAAATATTAATGTATGGTAATAATTTAGGTTGAAGGAAATATTATATTTTAAAGTTATACATGTTAAAACATGTCATGAGAAAGCCATATGACATATTTTTATAATCGAGATTGAATATATGTTCAAGAAAGGGATAAATTGCATGTAATTACTAATTTTGGAGGTCCATTGCTGAATTTTAAAGTTTAAGGGGATAAATTGCACAAATCCTATAGTCCAAAAAGTTCCTTTAATTTGTCTGATTAGTTTTGTGATAAGTCCGTCCAATTATAAATATAGTAAAGAAATAGTTTGCAAGAGAGAAAGATATTAATTTTGACAAGATCAAATAAATTTTTAAACATTTATTAACAATTACTTTATTTGTTAACAGTTTCTTATAAATTAATTTACTTCTTTTTCGTCAACAACACCATCATCTACTTCTGCACCACCATCTACTTTTACACTAATACTACCATCACCACTAATATGTTCAAAATGATCCCTTACTTCTACCCAACCACTATCATGTACTTTTATCCCACCTTCACAACAACAGTCACTATTATCACCACTATTACTTCTATATCACTTTCACTACTACTATCACCAACTTTTATCTCATTTATTGTGTCTCATGCTGATATCTTCCACCATGTCAAGCCAAGTTACAGAGCTGAAAATGATCTTGAGTACTTCTTCAAGATTGATTACAACTTTTTGACCTATTATTGGAGTTAACGGTGCTTCCAATAACTCTGATACTTCATCCATTGACTTTGATGTCACATTCCAAACTCCTGCTTCAAATCCTAAAACTTTGGCTTCCACAAAGCCTATTTCTCATCAACTGGATGCACAATTACATTAATGCAATTGTAAAAGCCATAATGGATGGGAAATTTTCTTATTATGCAAGGAAGTACACTTTTAGAGTAAAAACCTTCTACTCCTACTTCTTATATCTTGTTAATCTATTTTTTTTATGTCACTTTTAAGGATTTGATATACATAGTGGATCAAATTGTTTTGAAGACTTGTGAATTGATAATCCTAGATAGTGGTTTTGATCAAATGCACTTAGATAGTTTTAAAAGGGATGAGGAAACGAGTGTGTTTCCATTAGATTTACTTTGGAGAGAGTAGAACATGTAATTTGGATTCAGATTCTTGTTTATATGAAACTAGAAGCATCAGGCATTAGCTTTATTTTGATGTATAAAGAAAAGATATTGTCTTAATAGACCTTTCAAATTGGCTGCACTTCTCAAAATTATAGATATTATAGACGTAGAAAAGTTTAATTGTGCTTAAAATTTACAACCCTGAGCATTCTATAGTACTTGTTTTCATTTTCAAGCATTTGATATATAGAATGGATCAAATTGTTTTGAAGATACAAGATATTGTAAAATGTACTGTTATTTTCTCAAGATGAAGAAATACCTTTCAGTTTTGTTTAATAATCAAAAAAAGAAAAGAGATAGATTATGGTGGCTTATGGCTTGGCACAATACATGGAATAGTTCACACTTCAACATGGCCAAGCCCACATTAAATCATGAGACAACCATTGCAATTTTAGCAAATTGAGCTAGTTGAAATATTGCAACATTTGATAAAAATTTAGAAACATTTTTTCAAAAAGTGGTGACGAAATTCAATTAAAATAAAACTATTTAGTGTTGTAAATTTTATATAAAATCATGCACTTTTATTTCAAACTACTTGCAATTCCTTATATAAATTGTGCAACTATAATTATTATAAAAATCTTGCAACATTTCATGAAAAAGCTGCAAGAGATCAAAATCTCATGCAAGTTTACCATAAAATCATGTAATGGAGTCATACTTTAATGCAACGCTTTTATATATTCATGCACATGCAAATATAATATAACTACTTGCAAATATAATGACATTCAATACAACTGCCATGCAAGTCATATATTAGTTCTCACAAAGCATACATATGACTTATGACCTTATGCAAGTCTACCACAAAACATGCAACAAAGTTATTCTCTAATATAATGCTTCCTTGTACTCATGCACATGCAAATCTTATTTTACTACTTGGAAACATAATGACATTCAATATATCTGCATGTAAGTCATATATTAGTTTTCGCAGGGCATAGATATGACCCATAACTTCATGCTACCATAAAATCTTACAACAAAGTCATATTCTAATACAAGGCTTCCATATACTCATACACATGCAAATCTTATGTTACTATTTGTGAACATAATGGTATCCAATACAACTATTATACAAATCATATATTAGTTATAGCAAGGCATACATATTAGAGGTAGGGACAAATCTGTGACTTAACCAAAACCAATTGTTCAAAATCGAGGGGCTACAGTCAAAGTTGAATTCGAAGAGGATAGTGGGCAGAGTTATGTAAAAATGAAAGCATTTGTCAGTTTTTAATTGGATGCAGGTGAGAGATGACTAACTTGATTGAAACTGAAACCCAACTGAATATTAACAAAATGACGCCATTTTATTTAATGGCCTAAGTTTTCCTTGTTGATGCTCAAATGGGTTGAAACATAACATTATTTTTTCCTTCAAACTTCCTCTGAGTCCTTAATTGTAGCAGAGATCCCTCCATACTATCTTCTTTCTGTTTTGCCCTACCATGGCAAGTGTCCTCATAGGCATCAACAACCCTAGGAAAACTCCTTATGGTATAATATTTTCCAATTATTTGTAAGTTTTGATAATGATCTTGTTTAATTAATTGTATAAGATAAAATGCCTTAGTTGATTATCTTGTTAAGTTATCTTTTTTATTTAATATTGTGGGAAATCATGTAAAATATATTACCCTTATGCTATAACAGCTATATATATATGTTTTTCCTATGCTATAAAGGCAAATTGCTCTTTGTTAAACTGTGATAGTGACTTGATTGTCTAATAGCCATATTAGTGACTATATTTTTGTATTTATTGTTGCACTAACATAGTTTATGCAGAATACATTATTATAGAATGACAATTGTATTAGTCGTTGCTTATCAAAAACAATTAGAAGTTGTCTCATTTGCTCTTTGTGAAATGAAAACTCATGGCTGGCCACATAACAGTCCAATAATAGTTGGACACTTGTTAGGCTATTGCTAGACCTTTTGCTTTTTGCTCCTTGGCTTCACTTATTAATAGGAGTCTTCTCTTTTTCAAGATAGCACACTACAACAACATAGTATATTGAGCATTAAGCTTCTTTTCTAATCTTTTTCTACTATTCGTTAGAGAATTGTTCTTCATATGTATATCTAGTCTAAGTGGGAGTTTGAGGAAAGAAATTTTTTTTTTATCTTTGAATATATTTTGATTCACTAGCTTGGGATTGAGTGAGATAAACACTTGTATAATCCTTTAGAGTTAGGAATTATTGTTTTGATGTAAGACTAAGAAATTCTCAAGTTGAGAGGTGGAATTGCTTAAGTCCTTCAAGATTAGGTAACAAAGGTTGTAAAAGGGATAAGAACAAAGTACCAGTGGATAACCTTTAAGAAACCTTGAGAGAAAGGAGTAGACTTAAAAGGTATTCTTAACGATTGTTGAAATCGTTAGAATTTAATATAATGAATTGCCCTAATTTTGTAGAAGGAGTCTAGGTCAAATCCAAAGGATTGGATGACTAATCGAAGTGTTAATTGGAAAAAATTTAAGAGAATCTTCTTTTACATTCCTAATCCCTAATTCATAGGTCATAGACCTAAATCACAACTTAGGTAATATCTCACAACCTATGTGAAATTCAAGTGAATACAATTTAAGAAATAACAAAGGTGAGATAAAAGGAATTTGTATTAACTTTTAGTTTGATCAATTTACCTTAAATTTGTAAAATCAAATCAGAGATACACTGGAACCTTGCTCTGATAGGATTTTAGCCCTCAAGGACCTTTTGATTGCACTAGGATTCTGATTCTTTAAATCTTATGCAGTAGGTTTTGTGTGAGCTAACATCGATTGATTGACTAGCCTAACTGATTAACCAGTTTTAGAGAACTAATTGACTCATTGTTCAGGGTCGACTCGTTGGCCCTCTTGTTAACTTACCAGACTCGTGTCTAAGTTTGAGAAAGTTAACCCTAGAAGGTAATTATACCTTTTAATAGAAAATGTAAAAGTCTATAGTGAAATCATAATTTTTTTTATGAGAGAATATGGAAGTAGAGATGAGAGATAAAACATGATAATATAAAAATTGTTTATTATTATACTTAGTTTCAAAGTTTGTTTTTAATGGGTTGTATTTAGTCTCATTATTTATTGTCTTTCTGAAATTACCATTAGCATACGTGCTTGGCTGTGACAAACCACAAAGACATTATCATCTAGTATATTTAATTTTCACTAAAAAAATATTGATTGCTAAGAAGAGAATGTTTCTATAACAGAGTATTTTCATGAAATAGAGTGATTGTCAACTCATGATCCATCGATGAACCACTAATAATTCTGCACTAAACTCATCAATCATGATAAATGATGTCCACATCGAAACACTTTTCACTAACAAATTTAAAACGTTATTGATTTAATATTTAAAAATTTTATTCTAAATAATTTTATATAACATATTAGATCGATGTACATGGAATATAAATCTA
Source organism: Saraca asoca (assembly GCA_026873985.1). Lineage (NCBI taxonomy): Eukaryota > Viridiplantae > Streptophyta > Magnoliopsida > Fabales > Fabaceae > Saraca > Saraca asoca. Next base: position 8,133 of record JANHAO010017269.1, read on the forward strand.
ATCTTAAAGCATGATTTAGACTCTTAATAATTGATATTACAAAATCAAAAAATCTAACAAAAGTAAGGATTATTGTCAATAATATTTGTACATGCAGGTGGACATTCGAATAATAACAACCATGATTACAAAAAAAAAAAAAATCATAAAAACATTACATGGAGCATCCCCAGAAAAATAGAAGGCTACAAAGTTTGTTTAGGCTTAAATGCATTTCCAAAAATTTTAAAATATAAGTTATGCTCCATATAAATATTTTAATTAAGCATGATTTAGACTCTTAATAATGGATATTGTTAAGTCAAAAAATGTAATAAAAATAAGGGTTATTGTCAATATTGTTTGTACAGGCAAGTGGACATTCAAATCATAACAACTATGATTACCACAAAAAAAAATCATAAAAACAATACATGGAGCTTTCCTAGAAAAATAGAAGGCTTCATATTTGGTTTAGGCTTAAAAGCTTTTCTGATATTTTTAAAATATAAGTTTTGCTGCATTTAAATATTTTAATCAAGCATGAGTTAGACTCTTAATAATCAATATTATTAAGTCAAAAAATGTAACAAAAGTAGGAATTATTGTCAATATTGTTTGTACATGCAAAAGGGTTTTCAAATCATAAGTTAAGTCATAAAATGTATCAAAAGTAAGAATTATTGTCAATATTGTTTGTACACACAAGTGAGTGCTTAGATCATAACAACCATGATTACCAAAAAAAAAAAAAAATCATAAAAACAAAATATGGTGCTTCCCCAAAAAAATAGAAGGCTACATATTTTGTTTATGCTTAAAAACATTTTCGATAGTTTTAAAATATAAGTTATACTCTATCTAAATATTTAGACTTTTAATCATTGATATTGTTAAGTTAGAAAGGTAACAAAAATAAAGGTTATTGTCAATATTATTTATAGATGCACGTGGGTGTTCAAATCATAACAACCACGATTACCAAAAAAAAATTATAAAAACAATACATTGATAGAAGGCTACATATTTTGTTTAGGTTTAAATGCATTTCCAATATTTTTAAAATATAAGTTATACTCCATCTAAATATTTTTAATCAAGCATAATTTAAACTCTTAATAATTGATATTGTTAAGTTAGAAAATGTAACAAAATTAAGGGTTATTGTTAATATTATTTGTACACGCAAGTAGCTCAAATCATAACAACCATGATTACCAAAAATAGAAAAAAAAATCATAAAAACAATACATGGAGCTTCCCTAAAACTAAAAGTATAGAAGGCTACATACTTTATTTAGGCTTAAAAGCATTTCTGATATTTTAAAAATATAAGTTATGCTCCATCTAAATATTTTATTTAAGTATGATTTAGACTCTTAATAAGCAATATTGTTAAGTCAAAAAACGTAATAAAAGTAAGAGTTATTGTCAATATTGTTTGTATATGCAAGTGGATGTTCAAATCATAAGTTAAGTCATAAAATGTAATAAATGTAAGGGTTATTATCAGTATTGTTTGTACATGCAAGTGGGTGTTCAAATCATAACAACCATGATTACCAAAGAAAAAAAAATTATAAAATCAAAACATGGAGCTTCCCTAGAAAAATAGAAGGCTACATATTTTGTTTAGGCTTAAAAACATTTCCAGTATTTTTAAAATATAAGTTATGCTCCATTTAAATATTTAGACTTTTAATCATTGATATTGTTAAGTTAGAAAAGGTAACAAAAAGAAAGGTTATTGTCAATATTATTTATACACGCAATTGAAACAATACATTGAGCTTTCTCCAAAAATAGAAGGCTATATATTTTGTTTAGGCTCAAATGCATTTTCAGTACTTTTAAAATATAAGTTATGTTCCATCCAAATATTTTAATCATAAGTTATGTTCCATCTAAATATTTTAATCAAGCATAATTTTAACTCTTAATAATTGATATTGTTAAGTAGAAAACGTAACAAAAGTAAGGGTTACTGTCAACATTGTTTGAACACGCAAATGGGCGTTCAAATCATAACAATCACAATTATCAAAAATAAAAAAATCATAAAAACAATACATGAAGCTTTCCTAGAAAAATAGAAGGCTACATATTTTGTTTAGGTATAAAAGAATTTCCAATATTTTTAAAATATAAGTTATGCTCCATCTAAATATTTTAATCAAGCATGATTAGACTCTTAATAATTGATATTGTTAAGTCAAAAAATGTAACAAAAGTAAGAGTTATTATCAATATTATTTGTACACACAAGTGGGTGTTTAAATCATAAGTTAAGTCATAAAACATAACAAAAGTAAGAGTTATTGTCAATATTGTTTGTATACACAAGTGGGTGTTCAAACCATAACAACCTTGATTACCAAAGAATAAAAAATCATAAAAACAAAACATGGAGCTTCTCTAGAAAAAGAGAAGGGCTTAAAAACATTTCCGGTATTTTTAAAATATAAGTTATGCTCCATTTACATATTTACACTTTTAATCATTGATATTATTAAGGCAAAAAAGGTAATAAAAATAAAGTTTATTGTCAATATTATTTGTATACGCAAGTGAACATTCAAATCAAAACAACCACAATTGCACAAAAAAAATCATAAAAACAATACATTGAGCTTCCTCCAAAAATAGAAGGCTACATATTTTGTTTAGGCTCAAACGTATTTTTAATATTTTTAAAATATAAGTTATGCTCCATATAAATATTTTAATTAAGCATAATTTTAACTCTTAAAAATTGGTATTGTTAAGTTAGAAAATGTAACAAAAGTAAGGGTTATTGTCAACATTGTTACCACATGTAAGTAGGTGTTCAAATCATAACAACCACGATTACCAGAAATAAAAAAAAATCATAAAAACAATACATGAAGCTTCCTTAGAAAAATAGAAGGCTACATATTTTGTTTAGGCTTAAAAGCATTTATGATATTTTTAAAATATAATTAAGTTATGCTCCACCTAAATGTTTTAATCAAGCATGATTAGACTCTTAATAATTGATATTGTTGTGTCAAAAAAACATAACAAAAGTAAGAGTTATTGTCAATATTGTTTGTACGTGCAAGTGGGTGTTCAAATCATAAGTTAAGACATAAAATGTAACAAAAGTGAGGGTTATTATCAATATTATTTGTACACGCAAGTGGGTGTTCAAATCATAACAACCACAATTACTAAAGAAAAAAAATCATAAAAACAAAACATGGAGCTTTTCCAGAAAAATAGAAAGCTACATATTTTGTTTAGGCTTAAAAACATTTCCGGTATTTTTATAATATAAGTTATGCTCCATTTAAATATTTAAACTTTTAATCATTGATATTGTTAAGATAGAAAAGGTAACAAAAATAAAGGTTATTGTCAAGATTATTCATACACACAAGTGGGCATTCAAATCATAACAACCACAATTACACAAAAAAAAAATCATAAAAACAATACATTAAGCTTCCTCAAAAAATAGAAAGCTACATATTTTGTTTAGGCTTAAACGAATTTTCAGTATTTTTAAAATATAAGTTATGCTCCATCTAAATATTTTAATCAAGTATAATTTTAACTCTTAAAAATTGATATTGTTAGGTTAGAAAATGTAACAAAAGTAAGGGTTATTGTCAACATTGTTTGCACATGCAAGTAGTCATTCAAATCATAACAACCACGATTACAAAAAATAAAAAAAATCATAAAAACAATACATGAAGCTTTCCTAGAAAAATAGAAAGTTACATATTTTGTTTAGGCTTAAAAGCATTTATGATATTTTTAAAATATAAGTTATGCTTCATCTAAATATTTTAATAATCGATATTGTTGAGTCAAAAAAACATAACAAAAGTAAGAGTTATTGTCAATATTGTTTGTACATGCAAGTGGGTGTTCAAATCATAAGTTAAGTCATAAAACGTAACAGAAGTAAAGGTTATTGTCAATATTGTTTGTACATGCAAGTGGGTGTTCAAATCATAACAACCACGATTACCAAAGAAAAAAAATCATAAAAACAAAACATGGAGCTTCTCTAGAAAAATAGAAGGCTAAATATTTTGTTTAAGCTTAAAAACATTTTTGGTATTTTTAAAATATAAGTCATACTCTATCTAAATATTTAGACTTTTAATCATTGATATTGTTAAGTTAGAAAGGTAACAAAAATAAGGATTATTGTCAATATTATTTGTTTATGCAAGTGGGCGTTCAAATCATAACAACCAAGCTTATCCAAAAACAAAAAAAAAAAAAAAAACCATAAAAACAATACATTCAGCTTCCTCCAAAAGTAGAAGGCTACATATTTTGTTTAGGCCTAAACGCATTTTCAGTGTTTTTAAAATATAAGTTATGCTACATTTCAGTATTTTTAAAATATAAGTTATGCTCCATTTAAATATTTTAATCATATATAATTTAGACTCTTAATAATTGATATTGTTAAGTTAGAAAATGTAACAAAAGTAAGGGTTATTGTCCATATTATTTATACATGCAAGTAAGCATTCAAATCATAACAACCATGATTAACAAAAATAAAAAAAAATAATCATAAAAATAGTACATCGAGCTTCCCCAAAAAAATAGAAGGCTACATATTTTGTTTTGGCTTAAATGCATTTTCAATATTTTTAAAATATAAGTTATGCTCTATCTAAATATTTAATCTATTTAATTTTAATTTTTCTATTAGAGAAATTTTCATTCAATTATTGATAAAAAGTTAACATGAAATTAAGTGAAATGTTTTATCCACTATAATACATTTTTATATCTTGATTAATAGATACATATTGATTATTATCTTCTTTCTTCTTCCAATTCATTTATGTTTTGTACGGGAAAAAAGATAATATCACATTATTGACCACTATATATTACATGTAAATCAAAGCATAAAAAATATATCACATTTAATAAAATCACTTAACCCCACTTTATGTCAATTTTTCTTTCAATAATTGAATGAGAATTTAATAAAAAATCAAAATTAAATCAATTAAAATATTATAATAAGAACAAAAAACCAAGTTTTTTTAAATTAAAGACACTAAAATCTCTCAATTTATATTTTAGAATGACAAAAAGTACATTTGACCCTTTTGTTTAAAGCGGCCAACAAGTAGTACATAAAAAAGTTAAAAGTCTAAGGAGAAATCTATTGTTTAGTTCTATCACTTTTTAAATGCAGTCGGATCATAGGATAGGATTGCAATTTCAAACTGTAATTTCTATCAAATGAATCGAAATTAGGGTTTTTTTTTTTAAACACTTTGGCTTTTTTGGAAAATTATATAGTCAAAATACTACACTTTGAAGGCATATAGGAAGAAATATTTCTGATTTTATTGTATCAATCAAAATTTTTGTATTACTTTTTTTTTCTTGTATTATGATAAGTTAAAAAATCACCTCTTTACTTTTAGTATTCATTTTATCATTAGATCAAAATATCTAATTTATCAGGATATAATTAAAGATAGTACTGAAATTTTAGTACTATAATAATATTAGAAATATTTCTCACATAGGAAACTATCAATAATACACACAGTGGCCATACTAACAGCATCGCTGGAGTCCAACATCCATTGCCATCATCCATACTACAATAAATTATATAAAAAAATTAAGAATACAGAAAATATTTTATTTATTTAATATTAGAAGCATGTTGAAAAATAATATTTATTAAAATTTTGTTTTGTTAAAATATTATATATATATATATCAAATTTTTTATTTATATACAATCAAACGTGGTGTTCTTATGAAAAATTATCTCGTTAGTTACCTTAAATCCATTATTTTTTCATAACAAAAGAAGGTCTCACACTACTCCACTCTACATAACCAAAGATACTTGTATTTTATTTTGAAATTTTATATTTAAATTTAATGAATATATAAATTATGAAA
>JANHAO010017270.1:0-14043 GCA_026873985.1 Saraca asoca
GTAACAATCTAGTTTGCTTACCTCATGATTTTAGCCACTTGACTGCTTTAAAGAAGCTAATCATTTTTGAGTGTCCACAGCTAGTCAGTCTTGAGGAGGAAGGAGAAGAAAAAAGGAAGATTGAAGGGGTAAGAAATTTGAGTCTTCGTCTTTTGTCAATTGGTGCACTACCTAAATTGATAGCTTTACCTGGTTGGCTTAAAAGATTTGCAAACACTTTGCAACACATGGCAATTTTCAAATGTTCGAACTTAAAAGCATTGCCAGAATGGCTCCCCAAACTAATAGCATTGTAATGCTAAGTATTGACAGTGTTCAAATTTGTCATCTTTACCCAACGATGTGGATCTTCTTTCCAACCTGGAGAAGTTAAAGATAACTGACTGTCCCCAATTAGTTTCAAGCTACAAAAGAGATGCTTTGCATTGGCCCAAAATATCTCACATTCAAAATGTCATTGTAAGTTCAAACCAACTTCTCTTCTTAAGTCCATTTTCATTTTTTGCTTTTCAATTTTAGCTGGTACCGATAGAGTTCATTACTTGTGAGAAGGAGTAAAGCAATATGAATCTCTTTCCTCTCTGAAATAATAATGACATAGTGGTGGCTTGTATAGCTAATTGATACTTTTTGTTGCCACTTCAACCTAGTTATTTGCAAATTCCATAATTTGTTACTTTGAAAATGTATTTACATCTTATCGGTATTTGTTTTTGCTGTCTGATAATCACCATATTCTCTTAATTACTATCTTAGCACTGACTACAACTTATGTGCGCTTTTGAAATTTGAAGCTTGACAATAAGAAGCAATAAAGTGCATGTGCACTTATTATCAGCAGAATTGGAGTATTGGAAGGGACATGAGCTTGAGGTCTTCAGAGTTTCCTTCAACCGCCATACCTCTGTATGCGTACTTCTCTCGTCCTTGATTGTGTGTGTTTCTGTTGTATCTTAATTTGTATCTAGTTATGTACTCTTTGGAATGTTATAGAACATCCAAGTTATTGTTGTTATTAATACATTGATGCAAGACAGACATAGCAGAACCAGATGATGTGTGAGACAGATAGAATAATAGAAGACTGGGAAGAAGCTAAGAAAGCCAGTACACAAGTAACTAAATAATTTTAGTTTCGAAACATAAATTGAGAGAGGGCATTTTTCTTTGTACTTTGGGGATATTATTGTTGTATTCTTGATTGATTAAGTGTATATAGTTTGTGTGCTCTGAGTTTAATCAAATCTCTCCATGAATTGGCCTCAGCCTCCATTACTTTGCCTGTTAGCTTAGTGACCTAGAAAAATACAAGATTAACTTCTTTGAGAAATTAAGCGTACAAAATGAATGTTAAGTCAGCATTTCATCTTCATTTTAGTCTCTGAGAATAGGGTGGAAGTGAAAAAAAGGACTAAAAAAGATGAATGTTAAAAAGGGAAAAAATGTAAAAATTCTCTTTTGACTTTGAAATAGTTGGATTTTGTATCCACAAACTTTTAAAACTTAGGGTTAAAGCTCTAAATTACACTAATTCTTGAAATTAATATACGTCATTCACTTGGATTTTGTTTGATATAGCGATGAAATAATTGATTATAAAAAATTTATTTTATATTTAATAAAATCATTTGATAATTAATGATATATAAAAAATTATTTTTTAATATTAAATTACCATAAAGTGCATTGAAAAAAAAATAGAAAATAAGAGTTTTTATTCATATTATTGAGATAAGGACAATAATGATAGAAGAATAGAAAAGTGAGGATAATATGTATATAAATTTGAATATTTTTCTTTCTATAATTTCCATAAAAATAAAAGTTATTCAAAGTAGTTTTTTTTATTTAATTGGATTTATTGTCTATAATTAATTATTAAAAAATTCTAATAATTATATTAAATATCTTTACAAAGTGCTATAATTAATTATTTGATTTATAATTTATTAATGAAGATTTTAATTACTCTATCAATTAATTACATAACATGACTCTTTTTTTTACAAAACTTTTAAATAAGAATTATAATATTATTCAACATTGATTTATTAATTCAGTTTGTTTTTTTTTCTTCTAGCAAGTCCCTTATCTAGATGAACTAAAGAAAGATCCATCATTGATTTTATCTTTCTTCACTATTTCTTTTGGGGTTAATACTAATTAACAAATTATTTGATTAATTAATTAGAATCATACACTAATGATATAGGGGTGTTAATGGATTCGCCAAGAAGCTTGTTCCTTTTGTTTTTGATTGCTGGATCCCCTTAAGAGCAACACTTTGTCCTTGTCTCTAACCCCAACCACATGTAGGTATTCATTATCCTCTCTCTCTCTCTCTCTCTCTCTTCCTTTGGAAAAAAAGCTTTGTTCTCTTGGCTCCAAACTTGTCACCAATGAAAGTATTATCTTTAATTCCCCAGCAAAGAAAGTCATTCAAAAATTTTGTCTCTCTTTTCCTTTGGAAAAAATGCTTTGTTCTCTTGGCTCCAAACTTGTCACCAATGAAAGTATTATCTTGAATTCCCCAGCAAAGAAAGTCATTCAAAATTTTTGTCTACTACACCTACTACCAATTTGTAATTGATTTATAGGTAATTAAACAAGTGATGAAATTGGCAAAAAGTGAAGAAATTTGGCTTTTTTTTTTCTTTTTATGAATGGTCTTTCTCATTTTAATTTGTTATCAAAATTTTGAAATAATGATTTTGATCAAGCATTTAAAATGTCATTGCAATATCATTTGGATTGTAAAAAACTTACCAAAAAACACCAAAAAGAACTAGTACAACAGGAAAAAAGTGGTTGTCATAAGGTTACAAAAATTTGAAATTAAATTTCCTTAATTTAAATCAATAATATGATCATAGTTTTAAAATATTGTGGTTAGTGGTGTCTAATTACATTGTGATTACAACAACTATAGAAATATATTGAAAAAAAAGAAATGTGATTTTAGGAGAATATTGTGATTGCAAACCCACCACAATTTAAAAATATAGTCTTGATTAAATAATGGGAGAGACTTACGAAAAGTTGAAATGGGTTCAATAGTAATGCCAAGCCACTGTGGAAACTCTAATAGTGATGAATCCCTCTCCTTCATTTTGAATAATCTCTCTTTTTTGAACAAGCAAGCCACCTGGCCAATTTACCATTTGATTTTAGTATAAGTAAAGCTACATACATTCTTTTAAAAACACTTTAAAGTCACTTTCTTTTAGATATGGAATTCACCGAATCATACACTCATAATATGTGAGGAGGAGTGCACTATACCTTTTTAATTGAAATGGTAATCTCACATGTTTGCAACTTGGCCATAAAAGTTACCACTTTTATTTCGCCTGCCACTAGTGTAAAGCTTGTGCCAGGCATGAGTAAGTTATAGCATTTTGTGATATAAATTTAATAATTAAAATGCATACATGAATATCATGCACATAAATTAGATGTCTCAATATCAAATAAAAAATCAGAAGCAATCTTACATCATTAGTTAAGGTATATAGATGATATTCGGAAGTGTATAACAAAATGGTTTAATACTATAAAGTTCCATTTCTAAAAACTTCTTTGAAGACAACATTTGTTGTTGTGTTTCACAGTTCACCTTTGTCATTACAAATCATCATTTTCAAACCAGTCTTGCTTCTAACTCTTGATAATGTAACATATAATTGTCCATGACTAAATACGAATCTTGCAAGATAAAGACCAATGTGCAAAAAAGATGGTCCTTAACTTTTATTAATTGTCATTGTGAAACAAACCCAATTGGATATTCTCTTTGTTGAAATTTGAAAAGTAACCTTGAATCTAATGAAATTAGTAACATTTGGGGAATATAGACTGTATCTCCAACTTACTCCTTGAAATAAATTTTGCCTTCAAAACATGTTGACCAAGATCAAGAACAATAAGTCTAGTTCCATTGCAAAGTCCAGATAACTAGTGAATGTTTCTCGTTAACATAATAGGAACACCAAGCTTAAGTTTCAACTTATGCTTTAGAAGACTTGAACATTTTAATGTATTCAAGAACTCAAGTAAATGCATGTCAGCTTAACCATGGGTATTTAAATCCTTTTTACATGGAGAATCACTATTTAAGTGAGTTTTCAAGTCTCTAAGAAATAAGGAAATGATATAATCATTTACTTAGTCAATTACATCATGAGTAGGTGCTAGTGTAACTCTTTCTTGCAATTACATTCCATCATTGAGATTTTGTAATAAAGAAAGATATGTCTTACTCACAATATATACAAATGCATTATTATTGTCCCTTATGAGTAGATCTTCTGGGATTTGAATTGTTGCTTCACCATCGTTCACACCACCTTCTTTACTATCACTAATTCTCAATATCCACTTAGAGAAGTACTTAATATCATTTGAACTAGCAAGAGTTGTATATCTTTTGTCAATGTTAGGACCTTGCAATGATCCTATAAACAAGAAAAATTAATGTTTGAATGTACAATATCTTGTCTACTAGCCTTCATAATTATAGGAAGAATTTGTCTAAAATCACTTCCAAAGACAACAACTTTGTCTCAAAATGGTTGATCTAGACTATTTGAATTAGAAAATCTTAACACATTTTTCATGGTTCTACCTAAAGCTTCAAAACAAAATTGGTTAATCATTGATGTCTTATCCCATATTATAAGCTTCGCTTTAACAAAAAAAGCAACCATGAAACTTCTTTGTCAAATATTACATGTTGATGATTCATTCATAGTTAATGGAATACTAAATCTTGAATGCATAGTTCTGCCACTAGGTAATTGTAATAATGCAATATCACTGGAAGCAACATTAATGACTATTTGTCCTTTAGAGTGTAATGTCTCACTTAATGTTCTCTATAAATAAGTTTTTCTAGTACCACCATATCCATATACAAAAAAATTCTACCATCTTTCCTAGATACAACATTTATAATTATGTCATAAATATTTATTTGTTTTGCTACCATATTGGATAGAAGATTTTCATGCTCATTGGCTAAAGCAAATTTGTTTTAAGCAAGTTTTCTCAAAATTATATTATTAAGAATAAATTATTATAGTTGATGATCAGTCATTTCTTCCAAAATTAAATTGAAGAATGATTTTTAAGACTTTTCCCATTTTTTGCAACAAATTTTCAATCTATAAGAGGGTGTATTATTGCAATTGATGATTAGTCATTTCTAAGCTTACAAATTATTTCATAATAAATGAAATTATTAATATGAAATAAATTATGAAAGTAACCGAACATTTACAACTAAACATATAACTCTTACCTAAATTACCTTGTATAAGCCTTTGGCTATAAAGAACATCCTCTATCAAAATCTTCCAACTTTCATTCCATACAAATTTTGGTTTGGACTTGCTATTGGACAATCGAAGAATAACAAATAACTTCCTCAATTAGTTACTAATACCCCAAATACTTGTTTCAATTATGGCATTAACATGTTTTTATCATCATTAAGCAAGTTTAAAGTGTAGCATCCCTCTCTAAACATTTTGTGCTTAATTTCATTCACAATTTTATTTTCCTCATAGTTTCTTGGACACTTAGAAATTGTCAATAAAATTCTTAAGTAGTACGTTTTATCTTCAGAATGAGGGACAAAGAATAGTTGGCCATTGCAAATCCCCTTTTTTAGGAAACCAATTCTTGACTGGTTTCTTATAAACAAAATAATTAGGAAACTTTTCATATATCAAATGTTTTGATTCAACATACTTGCTATTAGCATCCATCCAAGATAAAAATTGAGATTGCAGTATACTTGATTTTTTGCCACCTCACCAAGATTGTTTGTATCATTATATGCAATATATTGCTCTCCTTCCAAATGAAAATTCAACCTTTTAACTGGCGAATATCTATGTTGAATGTCCTATTCAAAAAGTCTCCAAATAACTGCACATGGAGATGTGTATCTAAAAATTAAGATGTACATTTAAAATTAGTCAATAAATTCTTGTATATACAATATAATTGTAATGACAATTAACAATAAGATTTAGTAATTTACCTTTAATTATAGTAAATTTTGATTTCATCTCTATTTTCATGCAATTCACCATTTTTATCTCTTTCAAGAAACCTAATTGTCATTCATTCATGACCTTTGTTGATGTATCTGAACAAATACTTGATTGACCTTCTTTGATTACAAAATTTAGAATTTATATGTGCATGATACTTTTTCAAAACCAAACCATTGTATGGCACAACATATCTATTATCCAATGAGGTTCCATATATATATATATATATATATTGAATCATTGCTCTATTATCTCTTTATTTGTACTTTGGATACCTATCCTCATCTAATATAGTTCTTTCACTAAATCTTTTTAGGAAATGTTTCATACATTTGCCACCAACCATACAAGGAGACTTTTGATTAGCTAATTGGCCATACATCATATGCTTCTTGACAACATAAAAAAGAATAGGATCATTTTTGTCATCAGGAATTTCTGCATATATAATTTTATCAATCATGTCAAAAGAATGTACCTTGTCAGCAGGATGAATGAAAAGCAAGATATAAGCATGTGGAAGCCCTCGTCTCAATTGTATATACAATTGTAGCAAAAAAATAAGAATAAGTTTTCATAGATATGCATTGCAAATAATGAATAATGAAATTAATATTACTAGGATATATTAAAAACACAACATTTATTGCATTGAATAGTGAGGGTAAATAGTAAAACATACCTACTTTATTTCTTTCAAAAATTATTTTTTATGTCAAGTCTCTAATCAACTTATCCAACTTCATTTTAAAAACATGAATAATGTCTACTAAATAGTCTTCTGACTTGAGTTCCATAGCATTAGCTTCTATAATGATCTCTGGCCACTTAGGATTACATGTAAAGGTTATGAACATATCAAGAAAATCAACCCATTTGCAATGAGCCATGGCATCTTGATGGTTTTGCATCGTATACCTAGTGCCACTAGTGAAAGAAGATGATAAAATTATGTATTTGCCTCTGAAGATGGTCTTGTTTCTCCTCTTAAAATAGCATTAACAAGTCCTTTATACAAATCAACTCTTAGTTCTTTTTGATGCCTATGAATAAATGATAATCTTTCTGATTCTATCATTGTGTATGTAACAACCAAAAATTATTGTGTCAATTTTTTACCACACAAGATAGTGTCTGCCTTGCCTACCCTTTTTTGAATTCAATATTGGAAGAATTCTTGCATAGTTGCTTTAGTTCATTTCCTCAAAAGAATTTTAAACAATTGAACTTAATTTGTTTTCTAAAATTGTATTCTCCATATGAAAATAGCAAAGGATATTATAATCCAAGATATGTAGAATGATGTTCATTGATATGTTTCAATAGTCTTAATCTCTATTGCACAATAATATCTCTACCTCTTTCTAAATTCTCTCCATCACTTATTATGAGAATTGCTACCTCATTTGCAATTGGAAGATTGTACATTGGTCCATCCTTTGATCTCTTCCTAATAAGCCTTAAACATATATCCTGTGATTGATTTTCCTTAAAAACTTCCCTCACCATCCTAAATGATTTCACCAACACATTGCACTTGTCAAGCATTGTCTTCAATTTTTTAATAATTGAAGAATTTGATGAGTTTAACTTGTTTCATGAACTAGTGAACAAATATAGAACAAAAGACTTAACAAACCATTGTATATAATTTAAAACAACTTGTCCTTAATAAGTAAAATTAGAGGATGACAATTTTCATTACTAGTATTCTACTAATATTTTACTAATGTCATAGGTATATATAATTTAAAAAAAAATTCAATAGTCACCAATTATGAATGATAATTAAATTATACTACCACACCTTAAGATTAAGTAACATAGGAAAATATCACAATTCTAAGTTGCATTCATTGTTGAACTTATCCTACTTCATCAGAAATTTAAAAATTAAATATCAATATCAATTATGGTGTATCAAAATTTCAAATCTTTATTTGTGTAGTAAACCTATTAAGGTAGCAAACATTAGAATTATTGAGTTATTTCCTTTTTTTTTTTACAATATCAATATTGAATTGCTTAAAAAAATCACCAATATATAAATGATAACAATCACAACTCCCTATGTTGCAAGTAGTAGTTGGTAATAAATATATCAATTAATTTTATTAATATTATTGAATAAAAAAGAAGTTTGGAAAAAGTTGTCTCAAATGAATGCTAAACATCTCCCAAGTAGTAACTATTTAGAATAATAAATATATGGATGAACTACCAAATAGCCTAATAATCTACATTCTTGATTTCAGTAAAGTTAGTTTGTGTAAAAATAATGACTGATCACAATGCAAAAGAAAGACAAACTTTTCGTATAATGTGCTTCTAAACAAATTTATATCATGCCCAACTACTAATAAATAGATAGCATGATCAACAAATAGGCAAAGGCTAACAAATACCAATTTTAAATGTCCAACCATGCAATAATGATTATTTTTATTAATTAATTTAAATTGGAAAAAAAAATAGAAGATATCCTAAAGGTTTGATACCCAACAAGAAGAGTTCACAATTAGAGAATGACAATTTGCACTACTTATATACTTCTGATGCCATAGGTAAATATAATTTAAAACAACTTCCAATAGTTATCAGATAGGAATGATAATTACATTATACTAACACACCTTAAGATTAAGTAACAGAAAAATGCCACAATTCTGAGCTATCTTTATAGTTGAACTTGTCCTACTTAATCAGAAATTTAAAAATTAAATATCAATATCTATTATGACGTAAAAAAATTCAAAATTTTAATAGTGCAGTAAACCTATCAAGAATTACTGAGTTATTTCCTTTTTTTGTGGACTAAATCAATATTCAAATTGCATAAAAAAATTCAACAATATATGAATGATAACAATCACACCTCCCTTTGTTGCAAGTAGTAGTTGGTAACAAATATATCAATTGATTAATTAACTAATAATTTTCAATAAAAAAAGAAGTTTGGAAAAGGTGCCTTAAATGAATTCTAAACATATCCCAAGTTTGGAAAAAGTACCTTAAATGAATTCTAAACATAACCCAAGTATTTAGAATAATAAATATTTGGATAAGCCACCAAATAACTTGATCATGTGTATTCTTCATTTCAATAAAGCTTTTTGAGTAAAAATAATGACCTCTCACGATCCAAAACACAAACAAACTTCTCTTATAAAAACTTCTAAACAAATATTTATCATGCTTAGTTACAAATAAATAGATACCATGATCAGCAAATAGACAAAAGCTTACAAGTACCCCCTATTTTGCACATCCAATCATGCAATAATGAATATTTTTATTAGTTAATTTAAATTGGAAAAACAGAAGATATCCTAAAAGTTTGCTTCCCATAAGAATAATGCACAAAAAAGAATCACTAGATATAAAGACTAAAAAGAGCAGTTACTAACTATGTATCCTATACTAACAAATCTTATGATTCATAAAAAATTTTATAGGAAGTATAATTTTTTGGAAAATAGAAAATACTTGGATTGTTTATTAACCACTAACTAAAAAAATGGAGGAAGTTATATTTCTTAAGAATTTCTACTTTTCATAAAGTATAAGAAATTACTTACCCAATCCTCTAGGTAAGTTCTACTTCTCGTATTTTTAATAAAGCAAAATACAAAATTATCTTTTTAAAATTTAAATGATAACAAGAATACCTTTTTAAAAATTTATACAATATCTTAATAAAAGAGTATAACTTTTTTGTAAAATATTTTAATTATTTTAATAATATTTCCTAAGAAGTTTATAGCTAAACCAAAAATCACATGAGAACTTACTTCCTAAGAATTAAGTTCTACTACCTTAATATTAATCAAATAACTTTTAGTACTTTTTGGAGAAGTTTACATGAAAACTTACTTCCTAGGAAGTTCAAATTCTAATAGGAAATTATTTTCTATGTGAATTAAATAACTTCTAACATTGCATGATCACATCCTATCTACATACATAAACATTTTTTTTCCTAAAAAATGCACATGCTCCCAATACAAACCATCAAATAATCTTATCTACATACAGATACATTCCCCCCCCCCCCAAAAAAAATGCACATGCTCCCAATACATACTTTCAAATAATTTACATCATACCTAACACACCTTTAGCTTAAATAATAGAGGAACTTTGCCACAATTCTGAGTTGCCTTCATTTTTAAACTTGTCCTAATTCATTGTAAATTGCCTTCAGCAAGCTAGGGAAAGGAAAAAAAAAAGATTAAGAATATCAATTATAATTACACAAAATATTAAGTATATCAATTGAAAAAATAATCATATTAAGCTACCAATTCATTTAATCCATGAAACAAATTAAAATTTGAAGCTGAATCATCCGCTGAATTCATTTAGTAAAAGTAAAATACCTTTTGCATGTAGCAAAAGATCTTGCACGTCCAACAAAAACCATTTATGACTAACACAGTATAAAAACACACAAAATGGTCTCGTATGGTGAGCTAGGAAAAATGAGATATGAAGCTTAGCTACTAATAAATAGATAGCATGATCAGTCCTTCACGATTCCCTATTTTGCACTTCCAACTATAAAAGCATCACTATTGTTAATCATTTAAATTAAATAAAAAACAACTCAACTGAAGTGAATACACGTTCCTTTACTAATTAAGCTGACAGCTCCCTATGGTGCAATTAATATTCACAACTCAATAAAATAATACTTTTGGACAAAAAAAACATGACTATAATTATAATGACAAAAACTAATATAAATAATATCAATTAATACTAAGATTGCATCATCACCACTCACTTAAGTGCACATCATCGAATTTAATTTAGTAAATCATTGCTCACCATATAAACAATATAATTAAAAACTCACAAAATCAAATGACAACAAACAATTTTATATTAATAAACCTCTCAATTAAGTAACTCAAGAGCATGCCACAATGCTCTGCTAGCATCATCTTCAAACTTGTCCTTGTTTATGGCAAAATGGAAAAAAATTATAAGTAGCAGAAGGGCAACAATTGACATGAACAAAATGTACAAATAGTATAATTATACTAATCAGTGATATGACCATAAAATTACTAAAGAAAATATAACAATTAAATAATACAAATATTAGTAATAAATATTAAGAAAAGTTCTCCTACCATCTTCCAAGCAGTACCAATCTTATATATTAATTCACAATAGCAGTCCTATTTATTATAAATTAAAAAAAATCTAGATATAAATTATATTATAGAAAAATTTTAAAATTTGAGTAGTGCAATAAACTTAAACATGAAACAATGAAATTATTCTATGCAATTCAAAATTAAATATTCAAATGAATTCAATTAGTAAAAGCCAATCAACTGCTTTGTTTAACATATAAAGTGTCTCAAACTCTTTGGTTTTCTTAAACGGTTGGTTCTAGATTATTTCGCTGTACGCAGATAATAGTCCATTCAGTTCGTGTAAACATGGCTAATTAGTAACATGTGAAATTAAATTAAATTATATTGTATAGAGAACTTGTTGGCAAAATTCGTGTACAGCACACCAACCAATTTCCAACAAATTTCCTATGTCAAATTGTGTTATTAACTTCCTATGTGCACTTATGCACAATAGAATAAGCGTTTGGTGTGTGATGTTTAATCACTCAAATACACAAGTGCATACAATCAAACAAGTAATATAGAGTAAGTGAGTATCGTCTCCACAGGGATTAAATTTCTTGCAACTTAAATGTAAAAATTCAATTAAGCAAACAATAAATTTTTTGAGCTAACTAAGATGATTAAAAAAGCAAAATGACAATGCTAAACTACACTACTAATTTAAGAAAAAAGGTACTGAATTTCTAAGAAAAAATGGATTAATATGTGAATTAATTAGTTGAGATTGATGAATCCCTTTAACATGCAATTTCTTCCTAGCTGCTATAATAATGTTGCAGCAAATTTCCCAATAAACCAGAACTTCATGACAACACATGCGAATTTCCCAATTTCAACATGTTTAGAGCTCTTAAATTAGATTACACATATTCCTATGCTAATCCAGATTTTAGAGCATAATTTTCAGCACCAATTCCTTTAAGTTTTGCAAGGTAAACAATATATTCTTATATTATTTACAAATCAACAGTATATAAAAGTTAAACTTGCATCATTCAAGCTATGTCCAATAACCTCAATCTTTCCAGATTTGAAGTTACTTCTATATCCTATCATTAATGGCAAGTCAATAATGAGAAATGGAATTTAGCACACTTGAAATGAAAAGGGAAAGATTTACTCACCATTACAAATAACGGTCTAGGATTTCATTACAAGATTAAAGTTCAACATCAATCCCAACTAAAATAAACTTAGCTCATGTTTAAATTTGCAATTACTCTCAAATACAAAGCATTCATTGTTCACAATAATAAGAAATAACAAGAGAAAAGGATGAAGAGGAAAGAAAGAAGTTCAAATCTGAAAACATCCTCTCCCTTGCATCTCTGCGCCTTTCTCTGCTTCCTTTGCTATGGTCCAGAATTTTTTTTCTTTTTCTGGTTCTCTAACTATTGTCTCACGCCCTCTTCTCTCTTCTTTAGGGTTTTTAGCACCCAAAAATGGCAGAAATGTATCTAGCTCATGTGCTCCTCTGCTGCCTCCTTTGGGGTTATTTTCTGGGCACCAAATATGGGCAGAATATCCCCAAGACTTTACTGACATGCCACACTGTGCTGCCCTCTTCTATTCAGAATTTTTACCCTTCAAGTAATGTTAGTCCCTACTAGAAAAATGAAGTTATAGTTAGTAAAAAGTTAAAATACTATAACAGTTGCCTTCTCTCTTTAATTCCTCTTTTTTTCTTCTTGTCTTTTTCTAGCCACAATTAGGACTTAAACATCTGCAAACAAGTATTATCAATTCAAGTCAATTTCTCCATTAACAAATCCAAAATTTTCACAAATAAAACAATAAAACTACTTTAAACAAAATAACAAAAATAACTAATAATAAAGATTAATTTATAAAAATCATTGTCATACTTCAATAATTTAAGTCTAGAAACCATCAAGATAACTCTATTTTCATAGAGTTATCAATAAGACACAAGCAACTTCTTACTAAACCAAAAAAAAAAAAAAGAAGGAAAAATCATGATATCATTATCATATCAATATCATCTTACAAAACATGAAATAAGGATCACATTTCATTAAACTAAAACTGAAGCAGTATGATAATCCAGCATGAAAAAAACAAAACAAAGACAATAATGGTCTTACAAAATATATAACAAACCATAGCCACAACAAACTTGCATATATTTATATCACACCTTCCATGCCTCATTGGAGTTTAGGTTTCTTTTTGTTCTAAATGGTAGGCATGTCAACTACAATTTTCATAATAACAGCTTTAGCCAAATTTTGTAATGGAATATGTTAGTCAATGCAATTATCTCCATCCTAAGACTCAGCATCATGCGTGAAAGAATACAATAATTTTACTCACTATCCATAATTTGTATATCAACAAACTTAAATTATATAACATAAATTTTGAAACCAAATGCATTAAATTACAACTTTTCATCCACATCCTGATCTTGTGGAGTAGGAAAAGCAACATCACTGTCAATATCCTATCAATTATACACTTAAGATTAAAAATCAATCTATGTCTTAATCAAATAATCAACCAAGAATATTTCAAATTAAAAAACAATAAAATTACAACATGAGAATCATAACCATTGGTTGAAAGTGTCCATTATGTCTTCATCATTGCATATTCTAGCAATTGTATAAGTAGAATTCCTCTCCCTCAAATTGTACTCACTAACCTTTATCTTAAATAGAAACTTCATACCAACGAAAGAGTTGATCTCCTCAGGATATAATTCTGTGTCACCTCTCTTTATATATAAAAATGCAATTTCAATTAATATAAAAATATTAAAAGCTTAAAAAAATTATACTACTATCTTGCTAATAATTATACCTTCA
>JANHAO010017271.1:0-14047 GCA_026873985.1 Saraca asoca
TCAAGTGTCACCCTTGGATGGTTACAAGATTAGCCTTCCATGGAGGTTGAAAAATACAGAAAAGGGGAGAGCAAAATCTTGCCCTTTGCCCTCCACGAAAATACACTCAAAACTAAGCTAAAAACTAAGACTAAAACTGAGCAAAAACTTCTCAGCTAAATGGCTTTTTCCCAGGTAAAAATAAGAGAAGCTAGTTTACTGGTAGGTGAGTAGGCTGATGGCTAGCTGGTTGCTGCCTCTGCCACTGTGTGCTATGCTCTTTTGCAGACTACATTCCCACTTTTTCTTCTGTGTTTTCGTCCTCCAGTAGGCTGGTGTGAGAGATAGTGCATTGGGCTTTAGGTCCATGACAATTGGGGCCTTAAAAACACTAATTCTGTAGAGGCCCATTTTGTTGCAACTCTACCTCTCTATTGCAGCCTATTTTTGATGCCCAATTTGATTAATTAAGCATGGGAAGTCTTCATTAGAAATGTGGCTTTATGTGTTAGCTTCCTTTTGAGCTTAATTTCACCTCATTTGGACCTCTATAGCTCAAGTTATGGTCTGTTGAATGTGCAGAGGTTAACTGCCCGAGACAGTGTTCTGGCAGAATTCTGGTGTTGGCTTCAACTCAAAATTCAGATAACCACGATTCAGTCTCAGAAGTCTTCATGAAAGTTTTAGATCTATCTCTTAGCTTTCCTACAAGATAAAAATTACATCGATTGGACAAGTGTAGCTTAGGATATGGCTAAATTATAGAAACTGCTCAAAAATGGTTAATTATGCAGAATTTTTCAAATGATGCTAATTGACACTAAATCACAAATACACACTAACACAGCTGAAAACATATCATTTTAGACCTTAAAATGCTAAGTTTGAGGACAAATAAGTGTGTCAAATATTATGTTATTAATAATGGTGCTTCTATTTTGAGATGTAGGATAAAAAAATGCAAGTGTAGCAAAACAACTACTGGGAACATATCAGAAATTATCAATAATTCAGGTAGATTGTTTTATATGTGCAGAGAAGGGAAATGCACATTTTTTTTATTGGTGTATGCCTTTTGTTGAAGAAATGAAACAAGAGATTGAAATGGATTCCAACACTATCCAAGAGTTTATCCTCTATTCTAATGCATTTTTAGAGATGAAACAAGAAATTGAAGAATTAAGGAATGAGCACTTTTGTTGAAGGAGAACATTTTAGCATTGGCAACCACATTTGTAGTTTGGAATATGCTTGTCTCTGGCTAGCCTTGTTTTATGCATTTTGGTTGTAGTAATGTTTTTTATTGTGTTATTGAAGTAGGAATAATAGATGTAAACATTGTAATTTAATTTTAATAGTTAGTTTCTAGCACTTTGTTATGTAATGCAATTTTGTATTTTGCCTAATAAAATGTGTTTATCTACTAAAAGAAATGTGCAATGTTTGCTATTTCTAGTGGTTTGGTTTTAATTTTTCCACATTACGGCAATATATGCACACCAAGGAACTAAGAACCCCATTAATGAAAAATAAGAACACTTGAAGAACAATAAAATGGAGAAAAATACAACAAAAAAAATTGATAATAAACATTTCAAAAATAAAAAACAAGCAGTGGACATAAGAAAAAAAATAAAAAAACCTTACTAGCCATAGTAGATAGCTCCAAAATAATAAACTAATACAACGTT
Source organism: Saraca asoca (assembly GCA_026873985.1). Classification (NCBI taxonomy): domain Eukaryota; kingdom Viridiplantae; phylum Streptophyta; class Magnoliopsida; order Fabales; family Fabaceae; genus Saraca; species Saraca asoca. The sequence continues at coordinate 1,671 of JANHAO010017271.1, forward strand.
GAATTCTATTGTAAGAAAAGTAATTGAAGTAAAAAATTAAATTGGTCAATCGAAAGTCAATATTATATTCATTTATCACAAAATAGTTCTAGTACATTTTCTTATAATCCCCTAATATATTTACTTCTAGTCCCCCATGAATCAGCAAAAAGAATTTAATTCTATTCCCCACAAGACCAATAAAAAGAATTAATTGTGCAAACCACCAACTTCCAGCAAAAATAATGAAGTTTGTGCCCCTACAGAACCATCATACTTGGTTAGGCCACATATTGCGCCCCTATATGAGGCAAGACATATGTGGTGCCCCATTAAAACAACATCTATATACCTATTTGTAGTAAAAAGACAGGAGTTTTACTTCATATGTAAAAAATTGTCCTTCACATACTTAGAAGACTGCTCATTGGCAATTAAATTTCACTAAAACCATTGTGTTGGCTGTAAAATGTAAGCTAAGGCCACCAATTGCATTTGCATGAGCACTATTGTTTGCATGCATATTTACACCATGAGAAGCATTTTCACCCATATTTTGTTCTTTAGATAGTGTTCTCCAGATGGCCTCCTTATAGGACCCTTGCCCTTATTACTATCCTTTTCATTACAACCTCCAATGACAGACTTTCCCTTAGCATCCATATCTTTAGTAGAATGTGGCTTGGAACCCTCTTTTATAGCACCATTGCCCTCTTTACTAGTCTTATCCTTAACTAGGTTGTTAACAATCTACAACAGAAGAAAATAAATAATTGATATTTGAATTGATGTGCATCAATTAAAATGCATTTTAGTCATTCATTCATTCTTTTTTTCTTTGAGGTGCATATTGGCTTTAACTTCCAAACCCTCCAACTTGTTCTTCCATTCCATGTGCTTTATTAAATATATCAAAATTAGTAACTTGAGATTAATATACATTAATAAATTTACAAAAATATATAATTCAAAATACTTTTTTGCCCCTTTACTTCACTGGTCCTCCTTTACAAATTCTGTTGTTATAGCCAAACTCTTTACAGTTATCACATCTAACTGTGCTAGAGCTCTTATTGCATGTAGTTTCCTATGCAACTTCTTTGCAATCCACGCTAAGGTTACATTTGAGTTTTTGGAGTTCCTAATGAATGTATGCTCTAGATTATATGTTGCTGCTATCAAGGGTTGGGGAGACGTGAATACGCCAAGTAAAATCACTTACATGATAGATAGTTGTAACATTAGTCTTCTCATTCTTTAACCTCACAATGTCAAACCCTTTCTACATGACATAATCCCTAAGCACTTCTGTAAACTCATATACATAATCAAATAAAAGTCCCTACACTAATGTAATTTTACCATTAGGTTCTCTTACAATAGACTTTCCACTTATAACCCCATCAATATAAGGTTCTTTTATATCAGAATTAGACCGCTCATACCTCTTCATCTTATCAATATGCTCCTCAAAATCACTAAATCCATCACTATCACCTAAACCCTCACTCATTAACTCATTGCTCTTAACAGAAGCCTCACTTCTTAAACCCTATTCAACATTAGAATCATTATCAATATTATCATACATGTTGGTATTTTCATCCACATCATCTATGTATACATTATTATCATTAAACATAAAAGTTTCAATAAAGAAATTTTCAACAAACTCATTTTCTTCCTCAAAATTTGGTATAAGGTTATTAGTAGTGGGATGATTAAAAATGGGGTTATTGCCAGTGTGGTGACTTATGTGACTTGTGAGCCTAGGAAGTCAATTGACAATGCTTCAAAAGGTGCAAAATGGATAAAAATATCAATTTTAGTCTGTAAATCATTTACACTAAACAAGTGCAGCACATTAAAATCTAAAGTTATTAACTTTTTTCATATCTTTATTAATAGAATACTAGAAATCTATATTAACACATACTCCTTCGTCATTACCAAGTAGCCTATTCAAAACATCATCAAACAATTCTAGGTTTGAATACTTGTACCGTTATACAAAATCAGGTTGAAGAAGCCAAGCAAAACCATCCTTCTAGAACAATTTAGAAGAAACAATAAAATAAGCATGATAAACTAACAAAATTATTTACATAGAAATCACTACGTATATCTTCACACTTACAAACCCACTAAAAAATAAAAAAATTATAGAAAATGGAGCACATATTTTCCCTACAAATCTTGAATGAAATACAATAAAAATATAAACTAAAAAATGAACAACTAAACAAGAAAAAATTTCTTCTAAAATCACTGGGAAAATAACTTAAAAAACCCCATTGAAAGTAAAAAATATACAACACCAAAAGACACCTAATCCCCAAAAATCATTGAATGAAATACAATAAAAAATATACACTAAAACATTAACAACTAAACTAGCAAAATGCCTTCTGAAATGATTAAGATTCATAAAACATAGATTTTCCTCAAAAATATTTTACAAAAAATAATACAAATGCATAGTAAAAAATGAATAGCTAAACTAGGAAAAATCATGCAAAACAAAGAAGAAATGCAATGCCAAAAAAAAAAAACCATTCCATCAAAGAAAAAAACTCAACTTTCAATCACTTTCAATTAACCAAAGAAGTTAACCATTGAAAAAATCTAACTTCAATTAGTTTTGGTGAAATGAAATGGTGAAATCATTGTTGAAAAAAAAAGGAAAGATGAAGTGGAAAAGCAAAATGCTAAGAGAAAGAGAGTTAAAATGTGAAATTTTCTTTAGAAAATGGAAAAAAGAAAGGGACCAAACAAGTTTTCACTCATACAACCCATAAAGGCATTTCTATGCACAGATAATGCCATCCACATTTGTTAACATTAGAAGTTAAACATCACAATTGAAAATCAGGGGGAAAGAACTGTGATTACCCTAAACCTCAAGGAAGGTGAGAGTAATTTATCCAAAAAAAATTGTATAAATTGCAAAAATATATACTACTATTATTTTAGCATATAACAAAACTTATGGCCCATTTGTTTGATTGGAAAATGCTTTTCTGGAAACCATTTCCTTAACTTTCCTATGTTTGGAGCCAATAAAAAAATTCATCAACAAAAAATCACCATCCCAAATTGTAGGTCCCAAAGAATATATTAGAGTAATAAAAACAATCTTGCCTTTTTTACATTGGTAAATTATATACTCTTCTTTAAAAATAAATTGGATTGTAAAAGCCGAAGTCTTTGTATTTGAATTAAATTAGGAAGCTAATTTGGTGATCATGATTTTAATTGGAATAATTGATTTGATAGGATGTAGTGTTGCAAATTTAATCAACAGTTAACAAAATTATATGAGAATGTATTAAAAATATTGACGGTGAAATTTGGTTATGCTAAATTCCTGCCAATGGGTATATAGTTCTTGAACCCTAAGTTGTTTTCTAGTTTAAAGGGTGTGCAGATTGGAGGATGATGGAGATGGTGAAGAGGAAGAAAGATGGAGGTGTGCACAATCTTTAACATGGTTTGGCTAAATTTGGGCAGTACCGGACCCTACTTTTATGGCAAAACTTTTATTAATATATGAAAAAGAGATTCTTACAGAGCTTTAGCTTACAAGTTTTCCGACCTCCCCTCTTTTTCTAATAATGTATTCCTATTTATAGAGGAAGGAAGAGTTATATATAATGATTACAAGCTATAGTTGTGTTATATCAAGAAATAAATGTGAAAGACAATAAAACTCCTACAATCCGATTGTTGCAGGCTACTTTCTACAGGTAGGTCCCTCTTGTCGATTGTAGACTAGCATATGTGTATTTAACACCTGTCCAGCTTTGTTTGAGCGAGATGTCCATCTTCTCGAGCTGAGATTCTCAGCTTGGGGTCACTGTTGCAGATAACCTAGGGAGCTCGGTGCTGTCTCTGTAGTGTAGTGAGCTTGAGCAGGATGGTCAGCTGCTTAATGAGCTAGTCTTATGATGACCTCATTGTGTCACTTTCTAGCGATGAGCAAGGTGGTTCTCACTGGGCGTCTTTAGCAAGTTGAGTAACTTAGCTTCTGCTGGGCCTGTGCTTGTGTCATTCTTCAAAGTCGATTTTTACCCATAATATAAGCCCCTAACTCTCAATTCACTTTGCGGACTGGGAGTTGCAATTTTTCTAAGGCTTTGTTTGTATTCCCAGTCAAAGTCCTTACTTAACTAGATTGTCATTTCATACTTCTTTTCTATCTTTTCATTTTGCTTCAGACCATACTTTCTTCGGTTTGTAGTTTTCAACTGTTGGTGTGGCACTATCATTTGCTTTGGGCCGTCAAATTGAGATCTGCCAGATATCTTCTGGATTTTTTGGTGGACCGACCTGGACTTTTTATACCCTAAGGGTCTTCTTTCTTTTCCTTAGAAGAGTCTAATGGATGAGTTTGTTGAGCCCCCTGTGCTTTTGGTATCTTGGCTTCCGATGAAGCTTGTTGAGACATGGATGGCCTGTTGTAGAATGTTTGGAGGCATGGATAGCTTGTTGCATATGGCTTCACCGTAGGATCTATCTTACGGGCTCTTGGGGAGTCTTATGCAGCTCTTGGATTATCTCCCTCCAGTCTTTCCATGGAATTTAGCTCTATCAGCCAGACCCTTAGTGCCTTTTTGATTTGCATGGGGTCTGTTCCAGGAGGAACCGCTAGCTGGGGATGGGAAGACTACAGGAGTGGAGTTGCTAGTCTTCCTGCTAGTGGGAGTTTGCCTCCCTGTAGCTGGCTCTTCACTTTCTTGTCAGAATGGTAGTATTAGGCTTTCAATCTTTTGCCTTTGGCTTCTGTATTGCTTCTTCTTCTGATGTAATCCTATCTCATTGAGGCTCTTTTTTTTTTAGTGTATGAGCTCTTCTTTGTAACTTCTAAAAGTTGTATTGGATGCTTTGTGTACCGCTTGCTTGTACATGTTTGATGATTAATGAAATATTTTCTGACCAATCGACCATGTCTTCAACTTTCTACTACTCTTTGTTGTCTGACCCCCAGCTCGTGATGAGCAATAGTTAGGTTGCATGCAAGCTGCGCCTGATGAGAGTTCACATACAAGTTATGACTTAGTGTTCGTATGTTAGTTGCGGATACTTGGTTGGACGAGAGCTGCAATGATTTTATTTAGTGCTCTCTCACTGTTACGGGTTGGTCGCCTCATTATTTGGCTTGAGTGTGTTGTCGAGGTAGACTCTTAGGCCATCTCACCCTCGATTTTGTCTAATAGTACCGAGATAATAGCTCGTCGCTAAGTGAGATCGCATGTCCATGCCACAACAAGCTTGTTGCTTTGTTTCACAGCAATCTCATTGCTCAGTGAGGTAGCAATCTTGTTGCTCAGTGAGGCAGCAATCCCATTGCTCAGTGAGGCAACAATCTTGTTGCTCAACCTCACAGTAATCTTGTTGCTCAACGAGATAACAATCTTGTTGCTTAATGGTTGAAGGATTTGCACTCTTGGTCCCAGCTTATGGGATATAATTTGCTCTGGATGTATCAACAGGGTAGGTCTCATGTCGTCTCACCCTCGAATGTATCCTTGTAATGGCGGAGTGAAAACTCATTATTTGGGTAGTACTTTTTGGCCAATCGGCTACGAATTACATTGATTCAACATAGAATGGTTCATACAACTTTGAGATTGTCATTGGTCTTAAGAAAATGTTACAGGATTAGAATATGATCCTGATGGAGGGCTCTGGCTCCCGATCAGTAATTCATGAGCCTGTCGAGGTCGTTGTTTTGGCAGCCTTGCCACGTAATCCTGTAATTGGTCTCTTTTGATGAGGTCTTCAATGGCATCTTTTAGTGCCTAACATTTCGAGGTGATGTGTCTGGCCTCATTGTAATAGGCATAAAATCTAATTAGATCTCTGGACTTGGTGGTCACTCTCATTAGTCTGGGCCTTCCAAAGTCTTCATTGTGCCTCTCCGCGACAAAAATTTTATCTTGCATGTCTGACAGGATGCTGTAGCTTTCGAAGTGACCTCTAAGTCACTGGAGCTCTGCCGTCTTTGTGAGATAAGGAGTGGGGTCATGACTATGACTCTCATCATTCCTTTTTTTGCTTGTAGTGGAACCATTGGCGTCTACTTTTTGTCTAGGTTCCTTCGTTCCTAAGGTTTCTTCCTATCTTACTTGTTTGGCAGCTTGCTCCTAGAATTCAGTGAGATCTCGAGCTAAGGACTTGTAGAGGCTCCTGTATAGTTTTTCATGTTTGTGAAGTCCTACCGAGATGACTGTTAGGATACTTTCCTCCAAAAGGTTTTTCACAGAGTTGGCTTCATGCCTGAATCTAGTTATATAGTCTTTCAGTGGTTTATTCTTGTATTGAAAGATCATTACGAGATGGCAAGGAGGTGTGAGCTGCCTCTTCAGCGCCCAATATTGATTGACGAATTTCTTTTAGCATTCTTCCTAACTGCTGACGTTGCAAGCTGGGAGGTTTCTGAACCATGCCCAAGGTATTCCTCCTAATGTGGCTGGAAAGACATGGCATTTCACCAGAGGGTTAGTTGTTTGAAGATCCATCTGGATATTGAATGCATCCAGGCGGTTGCTCGGGTCACTATTCCCATCATACAGCAGGATCGCAGGCACTTTAAATTTTTATGGGAGAGGCTACATTTCGATCTCCACAGAAAATGGTGAGATTTCCTCGTAGCAAAATTGGTTGCTCTGAGGCCGTGGGCCTTCTTCCAGTCGTTTAAGCCTTTGGAGGACTTCCTCCATTATCAGGTTTTGCATTTCAGGCTGAGGAGTGGAGCTTTCTACTCATTGTGAGCCCTCCAATCGTTGACTATCACGATCTTCATGGGTTTCCTTCTGCACTTCTCTATGGAACTGCTAGAGTTGTGCCATGATTTCTTCTTATCGTTGTGCACTCTGGGCTTATGCCTGTGCCAATGCTTTAACAGTTCAGCCAACTCTCTTACCATATTTTCGAGTGCCGATTGGGGCTAGCTGGGTGTTTGCACTTCTTCAATCCCAAGGGCAACTGTGGAATGTTGATAAGCCCCCACAATAAGAGTGTCTGCTGGTTGGAGGATTGGAGTGGTTGAACTCTGAGTGGTTCTTCCTCTTACCATTGTTATTTCAAAAATGGATGTTCCAGGGAAACAGATGCAGAAAATAGATGGGCCCTCCTTCTAGTGCCAAGATGTTGACAGTGAAATTTGGTTCTACCAAATTCTTGTCAACGGGTGTATAGTTCTTGAACCCCAAGCTATTTTTTGGTTTAAAGGGTGTGCAGACTAGAGGATAATGGAGATGATGAAGAGGAAGAAAGATGGAGGCATGCATAATCTTTAACGTGGTTCGGCTAAATCCGGGTAGTACCGAACCCTACATCCATGGTGGAACTTTTATTAATATATGAAAAGGAGATTCTTATAAAGCTTTAGCTTACAAGTTTTTTGGCTTCCCCTCTTTTTCTAAAAGTGCATTCCTATTTATAGAGGAAGAAAGAGTTACATATAATAATTACAAGCTGCAGTTGTGTTACATCAAGAAATAAATGTGAAAGACAATAAAACTCCTATAATCTAGTTGTTACAGGCTACTTTTTATAGGGTGGGTCCCTCTTATCAATTGTAGACTAGCATATGTGTGTCTAACACCTGATCCCGCTTTGTTTGAGCGAGATGTCCATCTTCCCGAGCTAAGATTCTCAGCTCGGGGTCACTGTTGCAGATCACCTAGCGAGCTCGGTGCTATCTTTGTAACGTAGCGAGCTTCAGTAGGATGGTCGATTACTTAGCGAGCTAGTCTCATGATGACCTCGTTATGTCACTTTCTAGCGATGAGCGAGATAGTTCTCCCTGGACGTCTTCAGTGAGCTGAGTAACTTAGCTTCTACTGGGCCCATGCTTGTCTCATTCTTCAAAGTCGATTTTCACCTATAACAAGAAACGAATTAAACTAGAAAATAGAATTATAGTATTGCAAATTGTAGCAGAAATAGTTTTAGTATTGCAGTAGTTTCAGCATTACAAAATTTTTAGCATAGAAAAAATATAATTATGCATTAAGGTTTAATTGCATAATATAAAGAACTATAAATAAACAATTAAAGACACTACAATTTTTAAAGTGGTTTAACTTCACTTGAAACATTAGATGAAGTCTACATCCATTGAGTCAATCCTTAGCCAGATGACTTCTTTTTATTAACTACAATAAGATTTTAACTAGGCTTCTGAATAGTCAATTCATACAATAAGATTTATACTGGGCTCTTGTAAAACCTAAAGCAACAAGAATTAGCTGGGCTCTTGCTAAACCTAGATACAACAATACTTCTATCTCATCAGACTATGGTCAACCTTATAGCCTAGAGATGTACAAAGAATTCAATACACTTTCAACTAACTGTAATCAACCTTATAGGTAAAGAACATGCAAAGGGAAGATCAAACCTTTTTCTTTATATCTCTAATTTCTATTATCCTAGAAATTGCCAAATTAAAATCAAAGACCAGATTCCTATCAACCTAGAAATCTAAAAGTAAAAACAAGAAAAAGGTAAAGAAATACAATAGCCAATTTGAGATGAAAATTTCAAATATTTAGCTGTGAATTCTTTTCAAATCTTGATAAAAGATCCTTGAATTGATCAGATAAAGTGAGGTAGAGATGAATCTTATTAAGATCAAATACCTTTGAGATTTTCACACTTGAAGAAGTGTGTTTGTTGAAAACTATTAGGTTTGAAATAGGGTTAGAGGTATTTATAGTTACTATAACCAATATTTGAAAAATAACTAATTTTCAGTCATTGAATCGATTCATAACACTTACTGACTTATGAATCAATTCATCTATGAATATCATAAAGAAATTTAAGACTTGAATCGATTAATGAATCAAATCATAATATATTAAAATTAGGTCTTGAATCGATTAGGGAATCAATTTAGGTGATTTTCCTAACCTTTCGTAAAAAAATTTTCAAAACTTCTCTTCATAAATCAATTGGTGAATCGATTTGAGTAATTTTTTCAAGTTTTTCAACATGAATTGATTAAAAATGGTTTTTATAAAACTTGCATTTGTAAAAGATCATTTTAAAAACTTGTTTGAAAAATATTTGATTTTAAATCACTTTAAGAGCTCTATTGCTACATCAATTTATCAATTTTTAAGAATTTTATTTGTATTAAGTTTGACTAGAATTTCACTTACAAAAGATCTTATAAAAGATAAAAAAATTCTAAATGAAATTATGGATCTCTTAAATCATATGTACTTTGATCCTGCAAAATAAATATCAAACACAAATATTTTATTAGATATAAATTGTTTTCAACATCAAAACTAAGAGGAATTATGATAAAAAAGTAATCATCTCGAACATTCTAACAATCTTAAAAATGTTAACAATCTCTCCCTTTTGATAGTGACAAACAATTTTAAATAAGCGTGAAAATGTAGGATCAAAGTTTAATAAACAAATTTTTGAAAAATAAATTTTGATAAAATCTTTTTTTATTTTTTTATTTTTGCTCTCCCCCTTTCAAAATGACTTTTGTTCATGTATCATACTTTTCATATTATGTTTTCATATCTCCTCTTTTTATTTATATCTCCCCCTTTTAAATTAAGATTAATATCCCCTTTTGGAAATCTCATCATTGTTATCTAAAATCCTTATTTCTCCATTCTTCTTATCTAAAATCTTTATTTCTCCCCCTTTTGGCATATCAAAAAGGTAATAATGCATCTTTTTTTTTTTTAAGAAATTGTACCAAAAAGATTAGAATAGAAAGAAATTAGATTAAAATAAAACAGTTTATATATATATATATATATATACATATAAACCAATCAACATTCCATATGCTCTAGTAGTCATAGCAAATACTGAATCAAATGTATAATTAGAATCCAAAATATATATCATCCAGAATCAATAATGAATATTGAATCAAAATATTGAATATCATATCCAAAATATAACATAACATCAAAATACTGAATAAAATATCAAAGTAATGTTAGGATAGAACATCCATCAACAATATCAAAATACAGTCTAAAAACATCAAAAATAATGAGAAAAAGATAAGTGACTCAGGGTAACAGTAAACAAACAAACAAACATCAAGATACAATACTACTTAGTAGTTGGTTCTTGATCATCCATCCTTTGTAGCTCAACTTCTTCATCCTGTTGCTGCATCTACTGTGTAATCTCGTGTACATGAGTTTCAAGGGATTTAAGTATCTCATTGATTTTAGTGACACTTTTTTAGTTTTTAGATTCCATGAAAGATATGCAGTCTTCCATTAACTCAAACCAATTTTCTTAATTGTCTACTATTTTATTCATTTGGTCAGTTATATGCTTATGCATTCTTTCAATCACCTTAATTATCCTTGTTTCTAATTCAGTGGATAATCCAACTATTGAGCTTGTGGATCATCCAGTGGTTTGAGGGATTTGTGACCTTTTCTTAGCCCATATTCATTGATCATTTTCTTGAAGTCCCATTTTATGAAAATGTGAAGCACTAATGATGGTAGTTGGGGTAGGTGGTAAAACTAGAATTTCATCAAAAAGTTTGATTTTAAATTTGGAAAATATAGGAGTATGCATCATACCAGATGGAAGGTAGCCAATGTTTGTTCTTTTAGAACAATCAGCCATATGTTTTAAAATAAAGTAGGGTATATTAAAATCAAGTTGATTTTTAATAACCCACATAAAGAAAAGTTCATCCTCCACAATTTAAGTAAAATTTGTAATCCTAGGTAAAATCACTTTACACAAAGCATAATGCAAGATTCTATCTTTAGGAGATAAGCCAATAATGAGCAATTTCCTATTTCCATCCTTTAGGGTGGAATAAGAAAAAAGCATCCTAATGGCCAATTCCCTATTATATTTAGTAAAATGTCCTATAGTAAGCTTTGGTTGATTATTATCCATGCCAAATTTATTTTCCAAAAATTCAGAATCAACAACTACATGCTTATGCATCACCTAACATGATAGTTTTCCATTAAATGTTAAAAATTTGTCTAATCTGTACTTAGCTAATAGACTAGGTAAATGGGTAGATTGTAGTAACTGATCATTAAAGCATTTTAATGGTTCTACCTTCCTATTGGCAAGTTGAAGATAGGTAGTGTGCTCGTTTGTTGATTAAAAGAGTGATTCCTCTGCTACTGGAGTTGAAGGTTGTGTTGGAGTCTTTTCATTTCTTTTAGTAGGGATCTTGATTTTTTGGCCATTGTTGAATTTTTGAAAATTTCTGAAAATTTGTACTTAGGGTTTTTGGGGTAAATTTGGGGATTTTTTATTTTTGGGAGATTTGTTGAAATCAATTAGATAGAATTGTTAGAATGGATGTCTCTAAGGGTTCTATAAAAGAAATTTGTAAAAAGAGTGTGTGAAGATCAAGATTTGGTTGAGAGAAGTTAAAAGAGTTTTGGTATTGGGCTTAGAAGTATCACGTGAATGAATTTGAAAACCAATTTGGTATATATAGAATCGCGCTTTGAATCAATTCAAAGGGCAAAAAATTTAAGCATGAATTGATTCAAGTATAGTATTCATGTATGAATTGATTTTGGAATCGATTCATCCAGGTTTTTAGAACATTTTTAGAAAATTTTTAGCCTTCTTTAAACATTGAAAAATCTTGTGAATCGATTTAGGAATCGATTCATAATGTGAATTTTCGAGAGGTGAATCAATTCAAAAATTCAAAGAAATCTTGGATAAATTTGAATCTATTACTGAATCGATTCAAGAAGTCCTGAATTCAGTTTTTCTAAAGGTTTGTTTTCTAAGTGTTTTTCTAATCATTTAAACAGCCAATAAACACCTCAAAACCATTGAAAACTCAATTTTCTCTCCATGTACCTTCAAAACAGCTTTAGGGTTATCTCCGATGCCTTAGTTAGTAATTGCAATGTACAAATCAATTAAGCATTTAAGATAAAAAAAAATATCATAATTTGCTAATAGTTGAGGGATTATGCTTTATTTGTCTTATGGTGAAAGCAACCTTTATTCAAGAATCATCAGTTGCTTCCTTAGACAGTAGTTGCTTTTATTTTTCCCACACAGACTTGCAAAATAGAATGTACATTTGCTTTGCTGGTACCCAACTGGTTTTGGGTCCAGTTTTGTTAGTCATCATATCAACATATTTATTAGAATTGGATGCCTTTAGTAACCAAACTAACTTTTCATTAGGCTTTAGTTCATAGGTACCATTTCTATATGGATGGTGTTCAATATGGTGTCCTTTATGATTGCAATGGAAACATGTAATATGTCTATGGTTTATATTTGACCTCTGTTTCCTTTGTTGTCTATATCCTAAGCCAGCTTTATTCTAAAAGTTCTTTTGACTTTTTAGCATGTTGTTGAGTTTTATCTCACTATTTGTGAATCCT